>JAMLFT010012245.1:0-10540 GCA_026544285.1 Pachyrhizus erosus | reverse complement strand
AAATATATCAAAACTATGCTAATCAAAAAATTGCATACAACAACTACAATAATAAAGATATATAACGTTAATATTTTTATAATTTATATTTAATTTTTATTAAGCAAAAAATTATACATAAATAAATAATAATAATAATAATAATATTAAAAAATATCAATATAATGATGATAATGATAATTGTAGTGATAATAAAAATAACAATGATAATAATGATAGTTACATATATGATAGGATGAGGATGATAATATTGACAACGATAATAACACCAATAATAATGATATGAATGTTTGTTGTCAAATAAGTTTGTGTTTATAAAAACTAAAAATTAAATTTACTAAACATTTTTTTTATTTTTAAAATAAATATAATATTTTAAAATTAAATTAAAAATCATTTTAATATTACTTTTATCAAATACATTTTATTTTAAAAAATATATTTAAAAACTAAAAATAAAAAACTTACCACCATCTCAAACAGTTATTAGAATAACTTGCTTAACTATAAGCTACTTGAAGCAAGCTAAATCAAGAAAATGAAACTCATTTTTCATTGTAACATGGCCCAGCCCGTTGAATTAGTGGAGCAATTCTAATTAAACCTAAAACTGGTTCATCTAACCTAATCCACAGACAATTTGTACAAATATGTTTTTCTTACGTAAAGTAGTTTATTACCAGAGACAGAGTGAAGGAAGCTGGCGGGACCATATCCTTCCACCCTTGAAAAGTATTATGTTTTCTTATTAAAGTCCATGGAATGCTTTATTAGTATTAATTGAATTGTCTATTTAGTAATTAAAAAAAATTAGCAATTTCTTACGCTTCTCCCATAATTATTAGAATCAAAGCCAACCACGACTGCAAAAATAACTAAATCTGTATTGAACAAAGTGAAAGATTTACACAGGACCACTCAAACCTCATGCCATCATGTGCTTAAAAGCAAACGTTATTATTTTTAAATGACTTGTGTGAAGCTTTAGTAAATAAACCCCTTCAAATTAAGTCATATTTAACATCATATAAGAATATATATGTACAAAAAAGAAAACATCATATAAGAATTTCAACACTTGACTAGGGGCAGCAGTGGAATAATTATGTAGCATGGATTCTAAATTAAAGGTTCAAGTGGAAAAAGCTCTGAGATGACCTCTTGATTGGTGACTACAGAGAAAATGGTAATTGAATAGAAGGCAATGAATGCTGGAATAGGTACTTAGTGACTAGGGCAGTTAAAAAGATTGGACCATTTTGATTACACACTACACTATTGGTATCTATCACTATCCACTCTTTTTTAATCCCATAACAGGCAGAGGCGGCTTCTTGTTTCTAAATGGGGTAGTCATGGCTACCCCAAAGAAGAAAAAACAAAACTTTATTATATGTGTTATGTGTATTTTTCTAATGACTTTTTCATTTTTTTTAAAAAAAATACTACTAAAACTTTATAAATTAATAAGCTCTTAAAATAGATTTGACTCTTAATAATTTTAGTTGTTAATAAAAATTAATTATTGATACTCTAATATATATATATACATATGATTTGTTATACAAAATTAATAATTTTTATAAATTAATAAGATAATAACTTTTGAGAAAATATTTATATAAATTTATAGTCTCCTCAATGCCATAAAACAATAATTCTCTAAAATTATAGACATTATTAAGATAATTTAGTAAAATATGAATACATTATTATTTGTTTTTCATAAAATTTAAATTTAAGTAGATTTCATCTCTAACTTTTCTTGTTGCATTTAAAACTAAAACCGTGAAGAGTTGTTGTCGTTATGAGTACTTCCCTTCATGTGATTAGTTCCAATGGTATTGAATCATCTTTAATTTCATCCTCAACATAATTCCAATAATACAAACCATAATTTCTTATAAGTTTTGGAAATTCATTATGTAATTGACATTCATTTTATTAATAACTGAGATCATTACTTATTTTCTCAAACTCGTGAATGTCTTTAGAAATTACTTCATTTACTTTTCTTAAGACTACTTTAATCCGTGTATGAAATTTGTACCGTCAAACACGATTTGTTAATATTTATTGTTGATCGTTTTATTGTCTACAAGCCGAGACTACAATATATTTAATCATGACAACTAATCATTCATCTTTTCTAGATTAGATTGTCTTAATTCATGGTATTTTACAGCAAATTTATATTTACTTAATTAAAAAATCACTCTTTAAATTCATAATTTATTAATTTACCGATTGATTTATACCTTTCAAAATTAATAAAATTTGGTATAGAGGCGCTTTTATTTATTACACTTTCTAAGCATTCATTGGATTGAGGTTTTAATAGTAACGGATTCTCAATTATATTAATTAAATTTTAGATTTAGTAAAAAATTGTAAAAGGTTTAATTTAGAAAACTTTGGATCTTAGCAATAATTACTAGTCCTTTAATATAGATAATATATGAAGGTTAATAGAAAACTTATATTTACATGATTTCAATGGGCAAGGAAGGCTTTACGTAATACTATAATTAAAACATTATATGTTTAATATATCTTATCATCAAAGTTTTCAAGAGATTACATTTTTTCTAAGTTATTTAAAAAACTACAGTAAAATTAAAAAAAAAAATCATCACTTAATTAATAGATTAATCAGACCAGTTTTAATACTTCGTATTTATATGGTATCTACAAATATATCTTTTTTAGTAATAAAATTTGTCAAGATAATACTTTAAAAACAAAATACAGGAGTATTGTTGAGATAGTTATTTATATTGAGATTTGAGAAAGATATTGCTAACCATTTTAATGTAGAGAAATTGATGATTATTTTGACTTTTTAAAATATAGTAAAGATCAACATTTTTAAATAATTTTTGTTTTGCTGTTTGTTCCAATTGATTTTAATTTACATTTTATATAAATATTAATAATTGAATATTTTATTATTAGTAAATTTCTTTATTTAATTTTAATTGTATAAACATATTTTAAAAAATTTTATCTTCAAATTTAGCGCTCTCAAAAAAAAAAAAGAAATTGCTAGTTCTACCCTTGCTTCAGGCATAGGGAAGAACAGTGTGAAAAAAGAGATTGCTCTTAATAGAAAAACATGCAAGGCCATACGTTGTTTCCCACTTAATTGTGTCTACACAACTTATTATAAATTTTTATATACCTTTAATTCTTAAAAAAGAAAAAAAAAAAGTAAGCTCAAGGTTGATTGCTTTAAACAGAAAATGGAACAATTTGGCGATTCTATCCCACTGGCACTCACACTCGTAGTATATATCCCACATGTTTTATGCTTTTTAAATTAATTTTATGTTCAACATTTATTTTTATTTGTTAATATATATATATATGTGTGTGGCTTTTTATAAATAATGTTTGTCCTCTTTTTATCTCTTTCTTATTATTCTTAATACCTCTCTCTACATATATAAAGTATACCCGGTAAAAGTATTAAATAAAAAGGTGAATGTATATAATATCTTTAAAATATAAGGATATTACAGACAAATACACTAAATTTTAACTACACAAATTAAGTTATTGAAGTATTATAATTATGCAATTTTTATCTTTTCATGAATTATTTATTAAATATTTAATAAATTTTATTGTCATGACACTAGATATTTATGTCAATAATGTGATAACTAACATGTTACGTAATACATATATTAACGTGACTTAATTATACTTTTGGTACATTTAGTATCACAATTGTAAGAAAAAAAATGTTATTAAGTCATATGAATATGTTTGTCAAGTAACATGTTAATAATCATGTTATCATCAATTTCCAAGTTAACAAAAATTATTAAATATTTAATGAAAGATCGATAAAAAAAATTAAAATCGTATAATTATAATAGTTAAAAAACTTGATTTGCGTAATTATAACCCATAACATCAAAATTATACAATTACAATATTTGTGAACCAAAAGTGTAATTAGCTTAGTTTAGTCAACATTTTTTTACTAGAATATTTAACTCTCTTAAAATTTATTTTGTTTGCAAATAAATGCTTTAAATTTTAATTTTATATTAATTAATCCTTAAATTTTATCTTATTTATAAATAAATATCATAAACTTAATTTTATTTTAACTAATTATTAAATTTTATCTTTTTTTAAATCAACACTTGAACTTTAATTTCATTCTAATTGAATCTTAACATTCATCCTTTTTATACAAAAATTATTTCTATAATGTTAGTTAGATTTTAAATATCAATCATTCATTAACATCTTTCTTTTATTTTTGTTATTACAATTTATTTTTGCATATATTAAAATATAAATTTAGAAAGAAAAAAACTACTAAAAAGCCTTTATTTAATATTTTTAGTTCTGAATTTTATTATGTTTTAAGATTTAAAAAAGTATTTATAAAAATAAAACTAATAAATGACTAAGATTTAAAATAAATAAATGATTTAAATTTCTTCTTTATTATCAGTTTAATCCTAATTTAATATAAATAAATATTTATAAAAGAAATAAATTTTAAGAATTAATTGAGATGAAATTAAAATTAAAATATCTATTTACAAATATGATAAAGTTTAAAAATCAATTAAAATAAAATTAAAATTTATAATATTTATTAATAAATAAGATTAAATTTAAGAATCAATTAAAATAAAATTAAAATTTATAATATTTATTTATAAATAAGATTAAATTTAAGAATCAATTAAAATAAAATTAAAATTTAAAGTATCTATTTTAAAAAATAATAATAAAGTTGAAGAGGTGAAGTACTTTTTTCCTAACATTTTTTAAGGGCAATTTTACTTCTCTTTTGTTTTATTAAAAATAGATTCCTTAATTTTGTTGAACTCTTCGTAATGAAATTAAACTTTTGTTATTATATTTTTAAATATATTCAACCTAACCTCTCTATTTGAGTTTTGACGTCATTGAGCTCAGCAACTAAATTATGTCATACTCAATAATAATGCAGAGAAAACAGACAAGTCTTCCCCCACGTTTACTGCAAAATGAGATTCACTGCATATAGCCTGTAAATAGAAAGCATTTCTAGAATTCTTTTCTTTTCGTTGAACGACACTAACTCTTTATTTATTTATTTACGTAACCAATGACAATAACAGTACTAACATTAAAAACAGGTATTTACTTGACATTTTATTTTGAAAAGTTATGTTATAGGATATAGGGTATACAAGTGTGACCCGCGTCGTGAGGCACCACCTATTGTGACATGATTGATTGAAGAGTCAAAAGGAAGGAAATAGTTAAAACATGGGGTGTTTTTTCAACCAAGGTTCATAATAATTTACAAGTAGGCTTTCACATCCACAGTAGCCAAAGCCAACTTAATGTTACAAACAATTTGCCCACACTACTACAAATTGCCCATCCTCACACCAGTGTCCCGAGCATAGGGTGGGGGACCATTATTAGCTTTTGAAAAACTAACATAATAGAGCTCTGAGGTTATGCCTGTGAAAACAATGAAGGCAGCACCTGCTCCAAACACCCCCTTCCTCAAGGTCTGGCATGAAGGGGCTCTCTCTCCCATGACATCACGGTATTTGGTATGGTAAGCATTCCTCACAGAACCCGCTAGGAGGCAGGATGCAGCAATGATAAATGTCACCCTAAATAATCCATACAACAACATGGCACATTTAAGAGTTGTCAACATGGTATAACACCATATCAGGTCTTGTATGCAACCTTTCAGTTTGTTTTCTTTCAGCTCAACAAATGCTTTGTAATAATATCAAGCAAAAACATCTCTCTTGTTTGTGTTGCAGTGTCAATTGTCAAGCACGTTTCTCACATCAACATCTTCCTAACATTTGTTTAACACATGTCCAACTAAAAAATTACTTTTTGTTTGCTAGGACAATTGAAAAACACTTACTCAACACTTGAAAACTTGAACTAATACTTCCTTATAGATGGACACATTACTATTATCAAAATATATTCATGTTTTGACTTCTAGAGAAGTCATCTTAAAATATAATATAAAATATTAAAAAATATATGTGTTGTGTTTGATGTTCGTGACAAAATTCATGCTTCATAGTTATAATGTATATTCCTTTTCATTAATAATGATAATGTCACCTTATTTTCATTTTGTTTAGTGTTTTTAAATATTTGTGCAAAATAACTTGTAAGAGCAATATTGTTATAAGGCGACAAAGTGAAATCTTTGAGGACAAAGTGAAAATAAGGTGATACTTTTATAATTATTTTTAAAAATAGGGAAAAAAATAGAAAAACATTTTCTTAAACTAAATTGACCAATTTGTTTCTGTGAATTGAAACCAACAAATGAATAATTTAGAGCAAACATATCATTTGTTTGTAAGACTAGGATTTAAAAATCAACACATACCAGCTAGAGATGAATAAGCAAATTGCCCATGATCTGGATCCACTTGGTCTCATAGCTTTCCCACAGCACAGGCATCTAGTCACAACCATAATTATCACTTGACTGGCAACTAGGATAAACAAGGACCCTACCCCTAGGCCGGTTGCAATGTCTGAGTCATATTGACAATAGTTTCTACCTTCACTGTTTTTAGTTAACGTAGCCTGTCAGAAGAACAAATAATTAGCATTAAGTAAACCCATTTCAACATTGCAAAAATTTGTTTCCAGTTTTGACTTCTCGTATCACGCCCTATTATGCAAGAAAACAACACAGCTGAGCAAATCCATGGAGAAAATTTTTAACTAGAGACTAATGGTGTGATGTACAACGAAGAAATTGATTCTAGAACGTGTTTTATAGACCTACCTTCCCAGCTAAGGCAAAACAGTTGCTGAGATACGTGAACAAAATTTTAATGCATGCTAACTTTTGTTTCCCTTAAATCACAAATAATGCATCTAGGATTTAGGAATTGCTGAACGCATTGCAACTAAAGTATTGAGATGCAAATTTACATTAGCTTTTCCCCCTATCTAATGGTGGTGTCGGACAACAATCATAAAGTTCTGCTTTCCATTTTCTAGTACAATTCAGGATCTAATCATGAGGGAACATTAAAGGTACAAGTTGGTTCAACTGCAAAATCTCTTAAAATGAGAATAACGCTCCAACGTTGACTAGAGACCAGAGAGATTAAGGTTATCTTGTGATATGTAAGCTATACTCATGGAACTGCACCAGTACCTTGTCACACAAGTGAAATAAAAATAATAGAAAAGAATAAAAAGACACATCTTTGAATAATATAAAGAGTTTCTCAACTGAAAATTACCTTCTATACAGTTTTGATTGTACCATAGTGAAAAACATAGGATACATGTCTAAATCAAAAAGAGTAGTCTATGTATAATCAATTGAAAATATTTTAGTATATATAAAAAAGAATATGAAAAGGAGCTTAATGAAGACACTATGATAGACATTGAAAACATAAATGAACTAAAACGTATGCATGGAATAAGTTAAAGCTCGTGTTAATTGAATAGATGGTTTGTGCGAATTTCAATCAATAAAAGACTACAAAAATGTGAATTTCTATGTGTTTGCATTTTCTCCCGACACTATGACTAAAAGGCTACAAAGATGCCTACATCTCTGGTTCCGATAGTCAATAGCTGATCATTGAAAACAGTGCAAATCAATGATTTTAGGATTCATTTCAATATCAACGTAGTAATGAGGATGTCAGGATAATATTACTTTCACTTCTTTGTAAATATTTGACAATACCTGGAGAGTTTTTTGTTGGCGTGGAGCGAGGTTAATCAACTTATATAAAATACATGAGCTGAGTCAAATCATGCACTTAAAAGCTCAGGTTTTGACTTATAAAAAATATGAGCCTTGGACTTATTTTATTTGGCTTATTTATACCTTGATATTTTTTTTTATCCACTGTTAAGGATCTATTTGGATAATCAACTTAGAGTATCTTTATATAATCATTTTGAATGTACTTTTGAGTATTGAACATATTTTTAGAAGATATTTGTATTTTTATTTTAAATGTATATTTAGGAGTGCAACAATTATCCAAACATGTTTTTAAATAAGGTTTTATTGGATAAGTACTTTTTATATAAACATTTATGTTTAAGTTATTTTTTATATCAAAGAAAAATAGACTTGAATTGTTTTTAGAAAAATTTGCAAGCTGTTTTCATAATTTGGACAACTTATGAAAATAAGTTAAAAATAACTCATAATTATATACTCTTTTCATAAATTCTTCCAAACATTTATACAAGTGTTTATATAATAAAATAAGTATACAAAAATTATAAATAAGATCTTTTAAACACGACTCGAGTCTTTTTTAAGTTTATTCATTTAGTATTTTTAGTACAAGTTATAGGAATGGAGTAAAAGGTCTTCTGAATATTGGAGTTAAGTAAAGTCGTAGATAGCAATAAGTAAAATTACAATTTATAAAGTAATAGCAACATATTAATTACATATTATTATCTGCACTTCTTTTCTAAAGTAAATTTGTTGGCATTAAAAACAAGCACACAAGCCATTTGTAAGCTTTTAAAGTTAAGTCTATAAAGTTTGGGCAAGCTTATTTACATAATCAAGTCCAAAATGTAGGTTTCGCTTGTTTGTTTAGGGTAAATACTAACTTGATTAAGCATGTAATGAATTGAGATTTGAGATAGAATAATTCACCGATAGCTCAACTTAATTCATTTACACACCTATAATTAGATAGCTCTCATATATGTTCTCTCACCAAGGATTTGCTTGATTTGTCAAACAAAAGGATGGGACAACACAAAAGGATTATTTCCATGTTTAATGTTGAAAATAATAGGAAGATTAAGGAGAAAACATAATCTTAAGAAAAATTACTCAAACAAAGCAAGGGACAACTTTTTTGTCCCATGCACAACTTAGTAGAAATTATCATGTTTAAATTAAAGTTTATAAACTTAAATTTGAGTTAATTTATATTATTTACAAACTGAATTTATAAAATTTACAAAAAAATATAAATTTAATTTTATAAAATTAAATTTTTCAAATATTTTTATTTGAAACATATTTTAAGATAATAAAACATGTTACTAAAATAAATTTATTCTGTAAAGTATATTCAAAATTCAAAATTACTTTTTAAACAATTAACTAAACATATTTTTCTTCTTCATTATTGTAACCCACTCCCTCCCCCAAAAGTGTACATAAACTATGCACAGGGCAACGATTTTTTAAAATAAACAATAATTAAAAAAACTAAAAGAATTTTTGACAAAAATCATTTAAGTATAACGAGGATCCTTAACTTTTTTAAGCTTTTTTTTTATAAGTACAACACACATTCACTGGCAGATTATAAAATTAAAGAGAGAGAGTGTGACGTGGATCTAATAGCGCAGTATTACAGTGTTACAGTATCAGGGAGTGCGTGAAAAACCCTTTTTACCCTCAAGTTTGTATCATTTTGGGTGGCTTTTTATGGGCAAAGTTGAAATTTCACTCGCCACTTTTTCAGAACTTAGAAAACTGGATTTGGATCCCTTGCTCCTTTCTTTTGTGCAACCATCTTTTGTAGTATTTTGGATCGATACCATTGTAAAAAATTTACTTGTAGTTGTATGTTTTGTCTATGATTTTTATTGTTATGAATTTTGATTTATTTTTAACTTGTAAGTATTTATATATGTGTTTATTCATTTAAGGTATTATATGTGGGTATGGTATAAATCATTTATTCTGTATAAAAATTTCAAAATAACAACCATCCCTTATACACCTGCCATACCATTCTGAGAGTCGGTTGTTACATGTTTGCTTTCCCAAATTTATAACTACGCGTCATTCCCAAAGATGTGGCTGTCACATAGGACACCAATTCTAATCAATTAGAATACGTATATGTTTTTAGCTAACTAGAAATTTAGAATATATAATTAAAATGATGTGCAACAAATAAGAATAAGGAATAATTAATAATACTTAGAATAATGAAAAATTAAATGAATGACAAATATTAAAATCTTGTCCTATACTTTCTCATAATGTAGAACAAACATTTCACAACATTAAAGGTAGCTTCTTAAATTTTGCATTACTCTTTCCAGTACTCATGTATATTAAACAACACAACGAAAAAATGCTTGTGTTGTAACTCAACAACTTGTTCTGTGTTGTTGTAATGTACTGCCCCTGAAGTGCATCAAATGCAACCTAAATGGACTATTTTAAACTATCTTCATGTAAAATCAGTAGTAAATCACTTGTCTTTTATTTTTATAAGGTAGTGTTTGGTAATGTGTTAGAATCAGATGGAATTTGACATATGAGTTCTGTTTTATGATTAGTGGATTTTAAAAATAAAATAGAAACAAAATGCGTGGTTAAAAAATGCTACATCTTCATTCCACTTAAAAGGATGAATCCAAAGACAACCTAGAATGTTCCATTTTGTTCTTTGCTAGAGTTAAATGCTACTGAAGCATTTTAAGTACTTCCTCTATTTTTTTTATTTATAAAATGTTGGTAACTAATTTATGTATATTAAAAAATTAATAAATTTAGATA
>JAMLFT010012244.1:0-10540 GCA_026544285.1 Pachyrhizus erosus | reverse complement strand
TATCTTAAATTAATTTTTTTTCAAAACTACTATTTAAATAAAACTTATGTTTCTTTCAATACCATGTCATTCTAGAACTTATTTTAATGAAAGATATTTTTGTGAAAAAATAATTAATATATGAAATTTTTTTATATTATATCTTATAAAAAGGATAAAATTATACTTTTTAATTTGAATCTTATAATAATGATCAAAGGTAGTATAACTATTTCTTTGTCTTCATTAAAAAAATTATGAATTTGCAATTAATTACCATGCTAGTTGACATTTGAAGAGAGAAAAGTAAAGAATAAGAGAGAGAAACATAGATGTCATATCTTATATAAGTGATAGATGTTAATGAAATATTTGTGATAGATTTTACTATCTCTAATTCTTATTATAAGATCTAAATTAAAAGTGTGGTTTGGTCTTTTTTATAAAGTCCAATCTAAAATATTTCTTGCATTTAATTTTTAACAAAAATATCTTTTATTAAAGTTAATTTTAAAATGACATGACAACTAAAGAAACATGACTCATTAATATTGGTTAGTTTTGTTGAAAGGATAATTTAAAAAAAAATTTAGACAAGTTTGATATTTTTAACTAAATTAACAAAATTTCTTAATATTAATGAATTAGTTATTTGAACCTTATAATAAAAACCAAAAATAATAATAAAATGTTTATGAAGTTGATGTGTTTAAATATAATTGTCCAAATTTTTTTATAAATTAAAGAGAATTACATAATTATCAAATAAAAAATTAGTATATATGATAAGTTTATTAATTTTTATAATAACTATCTATATTAATAATAATTTTTTATTAATTAATAGTGTAAAATTATTTTATAATGTGAATAAATCATCGTTAAATTTTAATTCTAAATTTTGACATAAAGAAAGTAATAGATATTCATATTATACAAAAAAACCAAAACTAAAAATAACTCTGTTGGGCCAATAAAGAAAGAAAAAAAGTTCTTATTACAATGAAAGTCAGAACAGATCACTCTCATCTCTTTTGGTACTTACCCGTCTTAGGTTCGTTCCAAGAAAGCATTATTAATCGTTACGAAGGCTCTGCTTTGTCATTTATTCCTATGAAACCCTAAATTTGTGTCCCCTGTAAGAAAGATTTGGATCTTTTACCGTACGGAAAAACATTTCAAAATGTGTTTCTGGTGTACGAAAACTCGTGCATAATAGATCTGTGAAGTAGTAGAGAATTTCTGATCATTTTGTCTCTCTCTTTTCCTTCTTTTTTTTTTTTTTTCATTTTTTAACCGTTTACAGATTCTTAATATTGCATAACAAAGCATCACCTGTTAGAGAGAAGGTAGCAAATCTAGCTATATGAATACACATATCTACGTAATTTTGTTAATGCATCTAGGTGTGGTGAAACTGCGTGTCATTATCTATCTTGTTACGCTCAAAATCCAAACCCGGGAATTGGGATGGGTACTCATGGTCATGAAATATATATAGCATTGTCCTATGATGGATGTTACGCGGTGAACAGATTAAGATCTACGGATTTGATTATAGTTGTTCGCTTGTTTTCTTTAATGCATGCAGAGAAAAGGGTGTATCTTCTTTTCTTCCCTTTAGCTCTAGAAGTTTCCCCCCTAAAGAATCTGGTTTTGTGTATATTGCGATTCCACCTTTGGTAGCATGGACATTGCTGTGCATGTTTTGAATACCCTTCTGAACGTACTTATAAGTGCGAAATGTACTTTTGGGCAAATGATATTCTTTATATCTTTTATTCTAAACTACTTTTAAAAGAGTGCAACAATTATCCAAACATGTATGTTGTTTGCATGTGTATGTTGTTGTTTTGATCACATGTGAAGTGAAGCATTGATTTGCTTGATTTGACCAGAAGCAGGATGGATCATCAAGGACATGGGCATGGCCAGAACCCATCTATGGGGGTTGTGGGAAATGGACCTCAACTTAATTATGGTTCTAATCCATACCAAGCCAGCCATATAACAGGATCACCTGGGATGGTTGTTGCATCACCTGGGACGATTCAACCCACAGGTCAATCAGCTGCAACTCAGCTAGGACAACATCAACTTGCTTATCAGCACATGCATCAGCAACAACAGCAGCAACTGCAGCAACGGCTCCAAGCCTTTTGGGCAAATCAATATCAAGAAATTGAGAAGGTAACTGATTTTAAGAATCACAGCCTTCCCTTGGCAAGGATCAAAAAGATTATGAAGGCTGATGAGGATGTCAGAATGATATCAGCTGAGGCACCGGTCATATTTGCAAGGGCATGTGAAATGTTCATATTGGAGCTAACCTTGCGTTCTTGGAATCACACTGAAGAGAACAAAAGGAGAACACTTCAAAAGAACGATATTGCAGCAGCCATCACAAGAACTGATATCTTTGATTTCTTGGTTGACATTGTGCCTCGGGAGGACTTGAAAGAGGAAGTGCTTGCATCAATGCCAAGAGGAGCTGTGCCTGTTACAGGACCTGCTGAGGCGCTTCCTTATTGCTATATGCCACCTCAACATGCACAGCAAGTTGGAGCTGCTGGTGTCATGATGGGTAATAAGCCTGTGATGGACCCATATGCTCAACAGTCTCATCCCTACAACATGGCACCACAAATGTGGCCACAACCACCACCACCAGAGCAACAACAATCATCTCCTGATCAGTAGCTACTTATATTCTTGGAAGGATCTTTGCGATATTTCACACTTGTTAATTAGTTCTCCAAGGTTTGAAATTTTGAATTTTATGTTGGATTGATCATTTGAGTACATCATAGTAAACTTTAATTCTGCAGTTTTTGGATTTTAATTTCGATGTTTTTCTTTATGGAATTTATATTTTCTGTTATAGAGATTCTTAATGTATTGCAAGTATACAAATTAATTATCAATAATGGTTTATAACTTTTAGTTATTATGCATGGTTTATATAGTTGCGGTCGGTGCTGGTCTCACATTGCATTCTGATTTTGCTAGTTATTCCAACCTAACTTTGCATTATTAGAAATATGACCATTCTGTACGTTGGGCTGAACCATCTGGTTTTCAGCTTTGTTATTAATAACTGTCCTGTGTTGTGTTGAACATGAAGTGGATGTTATGATTGAGCATTTGAATTTATTGCTCCCCCTCGTGTCCTTTTGTGACAATGCAATGAAAATAGACTAATTAGTGTAGTGATTTCCCCTTCATCGTTTTCTGTTGAGATTCTTATGCGTTAGTCAAGACTACTCGAGAATTATGCTAAAGCGTATGTAGTCCTTTCATCATTTTCTTTCCGTTCTTTTACATATGAGCCGTGGTGCATTTTCCTCTGAACGAGATTAATTTGATTGACGGTTAGAGAATACCTTAACATGCATGCCCACACACATAAAGTTAGTAGGATTTTAAGTGTTATACATTGCTGCTATTTTAAACAGTCCATTACAAACAGTAAGGTACTAGATATGGACAACTTGCAAGTTCTCTTCCATCTTCAACCACAAATCAATCTTATATATATATATGAACAGATTTAAAACTTTCATCTAGGGACCATAAGAAAGAAAAACATTATGTACACAGGGAAGTGTTCAAATAAAAAATGAATGTCACGCAAA
The DNA here is from genome assembly GCA_026544285.1 of Pachyrhizus erosus. Lineage (NCBI taxonomy): Eukaryota > Viridiplantae > Streptophyta > Magnoliopsida > Fabales > Fabaceae > Pachyrhizus > Pachyrhizus erosus. Next base: position 6,926 of record JAMLFT010012244.1, on the reverse strand, counting down.
AGGACTAAAATGAAAATTTAACCATATAAGTTCGTCATTCAGTTTCCATTATACATGTAAAACAAGTACATCAAGCTGTTATCGCATTTTCAAATCCAGAAAGATAATGTGCGTTAGGTATAAAGACTAAAAGTTTAATTAAACTGAAAAATCCTGAAGATATTTTAAATAGCTCATAGTATGCTATACTCCTTCCATTCCAAATCTAGTTAGTCAAGGTTAGGACACACCCATTAAGAAATTATTAATTGGTATATTTTTTAACTAAAATAACCCCGTTTAATCATGTTGATGGAACCACCATTGGCCACCAATATTTGGATAGTAGAGTTTAGAGATTACGCAATGTGGACATTCTCATTGGTGGGTGATTAGCTAGTGACGTAGATATTGGTGCCTAACTTAGACAGCAATAAAAATTTAATGCAATAGTCTCGTAAAATTCAATGCATTAGTAATTAAAAAAAAGGGTATAGTTGGAAAAAAAATTATGAATTTAGTCTTGGAATTACAAAACATCAGTAGTTATGGAACAAGTATGATAAAACATCTATAGTTTAGGAACCGAGGGACTACTATTTAAATAAATACGTATCCACTCCTTTTTCTATAGTGAGCGGTTAGGACCCAAAGAAACCAAGACAGAACTACAAAAAGGAGTTAAATATCACTAGCATGGAGCACCGTACAGCATCTTTAAAAATCGAGGATTTAAGAACCCTCAAGAGCAACTGAAAGCCATAAGCCTGGGGTTGAGGCTGGAATATGCCAACTATCAACCAATCTCTCTCCAACAGTGTATTAACTTAACCATCCAATTGCGGTGTTTTATATTGGAGAAAGTAGGGTAGTATGTAAGGACAGGATTAGGATCTTACAGTTGAGTGATGAATGATGATGGCCGGCCATCCTTAAAAAATGGAAAAGTGGGAAAATGTCAAAAATCAATTCTGGAACTATCTCATAAAAAAAACTCGAGCATGTAAAAATGTAAAATTGTAAAATTGTATTGGCAGACTTCTAACTCGAACAAGAGAGAAGTAGAAAGACTTTCCTACACGAATAGGTGTCCCCTTCAGCTAAGAGTAACTAAATAGACAATGAAAATTGCAGATGATAGGATTGTGCATGTATGCGGAGCATACGAGTCACCTGCATCAATGTATGACACATTTATAGTTGTGTGTTGAAGTAGCAGGGTCAGTCAGCCCAGGTTAACATCAGTCTTGCTGACTTCTCAAAATAATTTAATATATTTATCTGCGAAGCACTATTGCATACGTCCATAAAATAGATTAATTAATAATGGTATGGTCACTTCAACATGAAGAGAATGTCAGAGATCATCTGAGCATGTGCATCGCTAAATTTCAAAATAAATAAGACAAAGAAACTATACAGGATGTTGTCACTCAAAACAACATCAATTTGACATTTTACATCAATTTATAGCAACCTTCGTTGATGCCCCGTGGAACAAAGGGAAGGATTCTAATTGGATAGAGAACTTTGTTGTCATGTACATTTCCCTTTCATAACAATTCCTTCAAGAATACCATCAGTGCCAAAATTACCTGAAAAATGATGCGGATTAACAGGGCCAGGCAGCTGGAAAGAGATAGAGAATTGGCCTGGTGGGCAAAGGTTGTGAGTTTGCATTTTAAAAACCTGAGAGTATCTGGATACCATGTTCTCTCCAGTTGTAGTTATGCCAGATATCAACACTTTACCATCAGTGCCAACCTCACAGCTGAATTCCCCTGAGGTTATAAATTCAAGCAATATTAGTTATCAGTTGCGCGATCTCTGAGGCACCATGTGCAAAAATGGTCAAGAGTTTTTATTCCTAGCCACCCCCGCACCCCCAATAATAGTAGAAATAGAAACAAACAATACATTTTTCTATACAAAGTTGGCAATTTGACATGCATAAACATTGGTTCCCACACTCAAAAGTGCCATTGACCATAGCCAGAAAATCCAATTACAAAGAATAAATACAATAAGCTCCCAAAAGTAGATCACTAAACTACTGCTTCAAAAAAACAAGTGGACCCCTTCATAGATATAGATTCCTTTTCAGCAGGCATGGAACTTTAATGAACTTTATTTCATCAATCATAATCTTTTAGCAGAAAAACCTACAACATAAACACCACCGAGACATTCCTAAAACACAGGCAGCAGGTACATATAGCATAAAACCTCAGAATCAGAACTAAATGAATGGCAACTAAATTATAGATAAATGTTGGCAATTGACACTGATTCACTGAACAAGAAACTTACTTTCATCCCTCTTCACCCCTGGAAGAGACACGCGAAACAGGTACGAGTCTCCACACTCTCCAATGTCCACAAGCCCTATGATGGGCCCAACATCCCCCATAGCCACACTTCCAGTCAACGCAAAGCCATTCTTGGTAGCAGCCACAATATCAGACAATTCCTTCTTAGAAGGGCGAGAAGGCAAGAACAAGATAGCCGGCCCAACTTTATCAGGATCACCCTCGTCATCTTCATTAGCCATGTTATGAAATTTGACATTAGTACCACCACTGCGACACGTGGCACCACTCGTTGATGCAACACCATGAACCCGATCCTGAAGCTCAGAAGAATCACCACCACCACCACCACCACCATCACCATTAGGTTCAACCTTCCCCCCTGACATGTTATTGTCATCAAAACAAGTAACCAATTGCAACCTGGCAGCATCTCTGTCCACATGCAACTCCTCCACCCCACTGAGCCTCTTGAATCTCTCAAGATCCTCAGGCTTAATATAGAAGCCATCAGGGTTACTAATAAAGACAAGGTTGTGAATAACTTTGTAGCGGTTTTTGAAGCGGGATTGGGGATGCAACTCGGAAGGGAACAAATCAAGAAATTGGGGGTAATTGTTGTTTCCACCGAGTGGTTGGCCTTGGAAGAAACGGCGCAATAAGGTTAACTTGAGGATGAGAGATTTATCAGTGTTCCTGAGAATGTAATAATAGACACGCTCCAATTCCACCACTTTGATGAAAGAATCAGTTAGCTGATCCAATGTGTATGGAGGAAGCCCCTCCGCTACTCTTTGCAAGATTGATTTTTTTGTGGCTTCGCCTTTGATGTCGGGGCCGAAGTAAGTTCCCATAATGAAGTACATTAGAAAACACTGATCATTGTTCGGCATCACGTTTTTTAGGTCAGCATCAGAAACCATCATACACGATTTCTAAGTGATTTGATGTCACTACAAATTGGACCTGGAATATAGTAAAGCCGGTGAAAAAAATGGTTTTTTTTATAGAATAAAGAAACCAAGTAAGATTAGAGCAAGGAGAGTAAAAGACTGACCTGATGCTAGTGTTTGTGAGTTGTTGCACACTGACATGCATATCATAACATTAAGCAGAGCATCGAGAGGGAACGAGAATTACCAGACAGTGTGCAATCTTAATGTTAACGTTAATAGTCGTATTGCTTTTGAGGATCAAGATGGGCTTGGGCTCAAAATGAACCCATCTAACCAGCTTGTGGCACAGTGGGACTTCCAAACTTGCACCGCACGCATACCCAGTAGGCCCGTACCTACTCATGCAGGGTTACTCAGGCTTTTCGTTAATCCAACGGGAAATTTACGACTACTATTTTTTTATATTATTTTATTTATATTCCTGTAAAATCATTTTCTATGTTATTTTTTATTTTTATTAAAAATAACATTAATATTCCATTATAGAAAAGGATAAAAAAAAAAATATTCTCTCTTCACTCAAATAGTCTCACTTGTTATATACATCTCATTTTTCTTTTTCTTTTTTTTATCATATTATATACAAATTATATCAATTTTTTTTTCTAAATTACCTTTTTTATCTCTTTCTTTACGCCTGTACCCAAAAAATGTGAACTGGTATGTTTCCATCTCCATCATTTGAATTACCCAATCAAAGAAGCGTGGTTGAACTTGTGTAAACCACGATATATACAACTATGATTTCCACAAAGCACTCATGACATAAGTGTAACTCCCATTATAACCATCATGGTTTTTTTTTTTAATATATATATATATTACGCACTGAGAAGGAAAAGAAGTGTAAATTCTCACGAATTCCTAAAAAAAAGAACAATAAATCAATGTTCAAATTGTCTTAGATGAAAATGTTCGAGATAAGAAATCTTTAAATATTTTATTATTAAAACTCAATGAGAAAAAACAGCACAATCTTTAGTAATGTTTATTTCATGAAAATTTAATTTATTATTAATAACCAACTTGATTCCTCAAATTATCTTGTTCTTCTTTTCGAGAATTAAATAACAAATCGATAAAGTGAAAGAATTTTATTTTTCATTTGTTTTATCTAGCATAGGGATGAGAAATGAATTTGGTGTAAATAGTTACAAGAATATATTCCATGAGTAAATATTACTTAGTAAATAAGTTTAAATCTAAGTATAAGCATCTGCCTATAAAATTTTATGGAGAGCAATTATAACTTAAAAGTATATTACAGTTTATAACTCATTTCATTCCCAATATATTACTTTAGTATATTAAAATTAAAGTTAACATAAGTTTATATAAGTAATTAGTAATATGAAGTTAACCCTTACTTTGTATGAACGTGGATTTGATTTTCTTTGTCATCACTAAAATTTATTTGGTGGACAATTTTTTTAATAAAAATTTATTGTCTCCCAAAACGAATTTAGTTTTTGGTGATAATTTCAATATATCATTAGTGTCTTACTCGATAGAATTAAGAATATCTTCATATTTTATCATTATTTAATAAAAAATAACAAATTCAAAAAGACAAAAAAAAATATTATATCATTCACACTTTACAAATAATCACAACTCACAATTGTTATTCATATACTCTTATTGAATATAATTAAAAAGTAATTATATACTTAATTTATAAATATGTGCATAAACTAATTTTAATTCATTTTATTATTTTTCTGTTACAAGTGCATATTAAGTTATTACTTTGAGTGATTGCACAGCTAGTATTAAAGAAAAAAAAAAAAAAAAAAGCACAGAAAAGGGATTGGTTAGCATCGTTCTTGGGCATTGGATGGCTGTTACTTTGTTAGTTGCTGTCATAGTGTAGTAATATGCTTCACACAATTCCCATGCCAGAGTCATTAGCCATGGAATATGGGAAGAAGAGAGTGTCTAAGTCAAAGACACAATGGGATCGCAACATACATTTTTATATCTCTACTTCTACTATTTGATTCAGCTCTTTGCTTCTGCTCTGCAACAATCCAAGTCTGCATGATTGGTTTCCCAAGCTTGCTCAAGGAAGATTCAATTTTAAATAACATGACAATAAGTATCGATTGAGTTCTATTTTATAGAGCAAATTAATTTCAAGCATCATATAGTAATTCACTGTATACAAGAATCAGTGAGCAGAGAACAAATATTCATGGTTATTTAATCAAAAGAACAGAGAATTTTTTTTTATACAGAAACATGGCATGCTCTCATTTAAATATTCTCCTATTATTTCTATTTCTATTTGTTTTACTCATTACAATTTGTGTAACCGGAGAAGACGCGAGTTTGTTAACCCAAAATTTGACGTCCTCTTTCCCCAATCTGGAACTCAAAATCAAAACAATCCCAAAACAAAACCCTAAAAGCCATTCCCTGATGGCTTTCTTCCCCAACCACAAGCGAAGCATCGAAATCCCCGCGAGACAAAACGACAACGCTCTGAGAAACAGGTCAAACTCCTGAATCCTCCACGACCAGAAACCACCCACAACGGTGATCAACACGAGTGCGAACCACAGCGAATTCTTCTTCGTCAGCCACCTGTTGGGGGCTATTTTCCCTCTCCGGCCACCGACGAGAAGGCCGAGAGTCTGACAATCGCCGCGCGAGATTTCGCCGGCGAGGGAATTGAAGGGCTCCGGCAAGATCTTGAGATTGAACGCGATGGTGGAAGCCAGTTGAAGAATTTTTCGATTGGATGGTTGGGACCAGCCGCGCCTCTTAGCGCAAACGATTGTAGGAGTTGGATGAGATGGCGCAAGGCGAAGCGAGATAGGGTTGAGGAGGCGAGAATTGACGTGGATTTTGGAGAATAGGAATGGAAGATGGTGATCTGAAATTGAAAGGGAACACTGGGTTGTGCAAATGTAGGGTTTCACTTTCACCATTGTAGTGTGGTGAGTGGTGACCGTTGGAATAGAAGCAGAAGAAAGGTATATTTGGGTTTCAAACACCAAATTCATTTTTCAATTTTATTTTAATATGCATTTGGGCGGATGGGCCCGTTAGAATCACTCTATTCTACATCTTCCTCTCATAGATGGATTTTCTTCAAAATTTTTATAATTTAGAATTTCCATTTTAATTTCAAGTTATAACAATAAAGCATTTTTTTTCATTAAATGCTTGCAATTTTTTGACAATAGCGTTATGAAAAGTCCTTACTCCTTACAACAATTTTTCTTTTTTCTTTTTCGATTATTTTTCTGTTATTTCCCCTTTATGCTGGTGCTGTTTGCTAGGAAGTCAAATCACTTTTTTTTTTTAATTAGAACATATTCTAGAAAAAAATATTTATAAATGAGATGTTTTTTTTTCAAATTTAAGAATGTTAATTTTTTAATTTAAAAAATACAAATCAAAGAATCACATAGTTCTTTTTTGAACAATAATCAAGTTCAGAGGAAAAGAATTATAGCATAGTTATTAAAATAATATAAAATCGACTGGTTTGGCTATTTTAAAAACTGAATGATTCTAAAATCGGTAAGAAACAATTCAAAATCGGCCAAAATCTGTTAAAAATTGGTGCAGCAAATTGATTTAAATTGATACTTTTTAATTTTTTATAATTTTTTAAAATATAATATAAAATGTTTTAATAATAAATAAAACTATATATATATTATAAATATTT
>JAMLFT010012243.1:0-10541 GCA_026544285.1 Pachyrhizus erosus | reverse complement strand
TCTTCCGATCTGTTGTATCATATGTTTTCAATTAGTCTTCTTTTAATATATTTTTATTTTTAATATATAAATACATACATGCTTATGAAATATTTAAAATAGTATAATTTATACTTATTAATAAATTAAAATTTTAATGATTTTATACTATTAATAGATTAATAAATCAATAAATGTGTATTTGTATATATTAATATACTTATAAAAATATAGATTAATAAACATAAATTATTATGTATTTATATATATATATATATATAAATATTGGATATCATATAAATATGTAAGAAGAAAGATAATTAGAAATACATGATATAAACATATATTAGTGAAATACAAAAAAAATTATTACACTGATTTAATATCTTATTTCAATCATTATAGTTTGCAAAAAATAAAAAATAAAAAATACAAAGAATACAATTTTATAAAAGAAAAAATATTTTAAATAGAGATATTAAGTTATAATTAGAAGATAATATAGTATTAAAAAGTATAACTTAGTGAATGGTAAATCATTGTTGTATTGACATGGTAGCATGTGTGTTATACAATATGTTAGTTGCCACATCAAACAACAATACTATGTCAGTAAAATTAGTCAAATATTTAATAAAAGGTTAATAAAGAGACTTGATTGTAAATAAGAAGACAGTTGAGAGATTCAATTGATACGATTTTATTAATTTATACTTCATTTTTGAAACATTATTTAATAAGTTATTGTTATGTCAATATATGTGTCATACAACACATTTATTGTTACATAAATAAAATATGTTAAATATTCAACAAAATATTAATAAAGAGATTTGATTGTAAGTGAGACTTCAAGTTGAATAACTTAATTAACACACTTGTAGTTTGAAAGACTAAATTTATATAATTGTGATACCTAAAAGACTAAAAGCACAATTAAGCCAAAAATAAAAAATGATCTAAAAAAACTCCTTTGTATTTGGAAATTAAAATTGAATGTTATTGCAAAAGAATACGAGCAAATTAACATGTATAGTGACCAAAATTATCACAAATTATTCTCTAAACATCCATTTGATTCCAATGTAGATTTACTAAATTCAAAAAATCAACCTAGATTCTAATACCAAGTTGTTTTTTCATAAGAAGAGGTTTCTACACTAATTAAAATGTCATTTCCATGCTTTAGAGATCCAAATTAATACATGGTTCTACAACAAAGTAACTTTTATTTTCATAAATTAAATTAAATTTTTATAAGAAACTTTGGTTGAAAGTGTTGAAAGACAAATATGGTCAAGAAATTACTATTATTTCTAAGCATGATGGTAAGCTACCTAGATCTTCCTTTTAATGGGGGAAGGATATTTGTTCTTTTAGTGATTGTTGAGACTCGATAAGGGACTGGTTTTTTGAGGGAGTTTTTAAAAGAGTAGGAAATGTTGTCGTAATATAATTGTAGTATGATACATGGTTGACCAATACTCCTCTAAAGGACTCATTTTCAAGGATTTTTGTAAATTTATAGAAGTGAGTATATTGCTAAAATGGGTAGTTGAGGATTGGAATTATTACTACATGAAAAACATTTTATGTTGTCATTTTTGTCTACACCAATTGTTATAATTGATGTATAAAGTGATGCAACGACATTTTTGAAATTAAAACAAACTACACTACATTGATTCTATTTGAATTGATGTAAAATTGTACATACTACATCAATTTCTATTTGAACCAATGTATTATATGTAGTTTTACATTGATTCAAAATATAACTAATGCAATATAGTATTTTAAAACACCCTATTATACTCATCTCTTTCTTGAAACCATTCTAGTCTTCTTTCTTGAAACCTAAACAATGTCATCACCTTGTATCACCACCCCTACACGCGTCCTCGTGTTGCAACATTCCAAGTGTTGATGAGGATAGAGCGTTATCGTTGATGCAAAAGAGAAGAGACACAACAATGAGCGACTCTTAGTTGGCTTCCAACAAGAGAGACATATGAATGAATTGAACACACATTGAAATGAAAGGGATCTAAAGATTGTGTAGGTATAACTTTGTACAGTTGATGAAGTCCTAAAGGAAATAATTGATATTATCTATAACAATAAGATGCATATACTTTTTAATAGCTCATAATTTAAGAACTTCACAATTAAGCGTGTTTAGCACAAAAAAAATATTGGATGGGTGAACTCTTGAAAAGTTTTCCAAAAAATGTGTGAATGAGAATAAAGTATGCTGAAAATTCTTGTGTTGGTAGTTAGGCGTTACATGTGTCACCACCTCACACCACTACTTTTCGTAACCTTCTTAAGCCATCACTTCCCTCTATTTTGAAACCTATCGACCAATCTCAAAGCTCTTATTTCTTAAAACCTTAACAACACTTCATCCTTACTTCACCACACCATGTCATCATGTCGCGTTCCTCACACCATCACAATTAAGTCACCACAACATTGTCACCAACATCTCCAACAACCTTCGTGACAAAACTTCAAGGTTAACAAGTAAGTTCATTCCTTATTCTTCTTTTTATTGTTTGGAATATTGTTCTACACTATCATTCCTTGTGTCATTGACATTTGATGAACTTTTAGTGTTTGCTTTGTCCTCTATTAATTATTTTCAATTTATAATAATTTGGTGTTGTTGTCAAATGCAATACTTGTGTAGATTAGTGATTCTTTCTCTATCCTCTATTAATTACTTGTTATGAATTGAATTTTGATTGTTACCATGCAAATTTTCTCCGTCTTCTATTAATTGTTAATCCAAATGTGACCAAGTTTCTCTTGTTAGTTGATATATAACTTCTTTGTGACAATATTATGCCTCTCAAATCATGATTTTCATGATGAGAATTGATAACTTTTGCTTCTCTTGTCTTTAAGTGTATTGTCAATAAAACTAGTTGGTAGGTGATGCATTTCTTTTTGGTTATTTTTTGAACTTATTTGATGTTGAAACATGTGAGGTTAGAGTTTCTTTTGGGTCCTACTTGTGGGGCTAATTTGTACTAAGAAAAATAATGAACTTATCATAGAGGAATTGGAATAGAGTAAGACATTAAATATGCAATAAAATAAATTTACTAAGGAGAAACAACTAAGTTTCTTTTGAGCAATCTTCTACTGTTGCATGTTGTTGAAAATGTTTCCTTTTTACACCTTATTTATGATAAGTTCATAGAAGAAAATTGATCAATCATTAGAAGTCTAGAAAGAGTTATAAGGAACTATAAAAAAGAAGACATAATTGATATATACACATGAAAACCAATTGTTGCTCTAAAAGAGTCCAAAAATAAATTTTATGTTCTGTCATATTTTATATGTTCATTGTGTTCCATTTAGCCATCATGAGTTGACCTTTATTTGATAGTCAAGTAGGATGGTATGAAATAACGATTGAGAACTCATCTAAGTGATAAAAATGATATGATGTTATTGACATGAAGGTGGATGCATGTTTGCACTTTGACCTAGCGCCTTCATGTACCCTATCTTTATTGTCAAACATTTTTATCATTTAATGAATTCATAATCTTGATTTCATTCCTATCGTGCTTGGCACTTAAAGTAAGACCAACTCATAATGGCTAATAAACATACAATATACATATTGAGCATGAAAAATCATAAGATTGATTTTAAACTCTTCTAAAGCTAAGATTGGATTTTGAGTTATGCACATCATTTATGGCCTTTTTTGTATTATAAGGTTTTTTTTATGGTTCCTCATAGATTTTTCTAGGCTTTTGATGGTTGATCAAGTTTCTTTAATGAGCTTATCATAAAGGAGGTGAAAGAAAACAAGACATGGAATAATATCTAACAAAAGGTTATTCAAAAGAAACTTTGTCTTTTCTCCTGAATAAATTTATTCTGTTGCATATTGTATAATACCTTACTCTCTTCCAATTCCTTTATGATAAGTTTATTCTCTTTTTTAATAACTTGATCCACATTTAAAAGATAGAAAGACGTATGAGGACAAATCAAGTTCTCTAGCGCTGCATCATCTTTATCACTAAGCTGCAAATTTCAAGAGTATGCAAAACTAAGGTTAGTTTAAAGAAATTAATTAGTATTATCTATACCAACAAGATGCACATACTTTTTGGTAGTCCATCACTTAAAAACTTTATAACTAAGTGTACTTGACTTGGGGTAATTATGAGATGGGTGACCTCTTGAGAAGATTCCCAATAAGCATGTGAGTGATGACAAAACACGTTGAAAAGTCTTGTGTTATTTTCTAGGAAAAATCATCCACCTTAAAAGCAATCAGGTGTTACAAGTGATTCTAGAGTTGGTTGTCAATGTCTTAGAAAAGGGTTACCTATATCAACAAGGTACATCTACTTTTCAATAGATCATTATTTAAAAACTTTATAATTAAATATGTTTAACTTGGAATAATTACGGGATGAGTGACTTTTAGAGAGAAGTTTTTAAAAAAGATTGTAGGATTTTGACCAACAAAAAAGTTGAATGAAATATTATAAAATATAAATTGTCAAAACTTTAACTTTAAGGAGCATTATAATTTTAAAAAATTTAAGTATAAATTTGTAAAAAAAAATATTATTCACGATATTGTATGCAAAGAACAACATAATACAAAATTTATGAGTTAACAAATATATAATGATGTCTTATTAATAATAAAATATCATTATTCATAGCAAGAAATAATTACTATATATGATTTAAATTCTTTGAAATTAATTAACACATCAATAAACTAATGTGATTAGATTGATTAAAGTATGAAAGGATTGAAGTTGACTTACTTTCATCTTCATTGTTCTTATTATTTTTGGAGGACAGTAGGAAACTTTTTAGAAAGTAAAAATAAAATTGTATTACTTCATGATCAAATATGAACATATTGATCCTTCCACTAAAGTTTTATTCATTATTCTTCACTTTGGTTCGCCCATAAACCTATACATTACTATATAAAATGAGGCTGGTTAAAAAGAATATTTTATTTGTAATTTAATTGAACGTCCCTTTCAAATATATTCACTCATCTATATGGGACAACAATTTGAACTCTTGCCTTAATGCAAGTTGACAGGGTAGATGTTCTATTGAACCGAAGAATCTAGGAGGAAAAATTGTTTTTAGCTTACACAAAATAATTGATATATTTAATACTCTAACGAATGTTTGTTCTCTTTAGAAGAATCATATCTTTATAGTATTTAACTTTGTCCATACACACAATATATTTATTTTAATTAATTCTATTATAATATTTTATAAATAAGATTTGGATGTTCTTTGAATATAATTTTTCAATTGAGTTACATGTTTTGTTTTAAAGTAATATTTCTTATTGATTTTTCATTTTAATAATACTATAATGTTAGAATTTATATTTTATTGGTTTAACTTGTTAAACAAACACATTATTTTCTTTATTTGTCCGAATCTAAAACATGTATTAAAAATTTAAAATAATTCACACATCTTATTCAACTAATTGACTTAGATCCCTTGATTATAAATCACATATTTTTTTAAAAAAAAACTATAAAAGACTATATTCGAATAAAATAAAATGTGGCCAGTTTGGGTATGGACTAATAAATAGTTATTAATTAAGAGTTTGAGTACTAAAGATTATGAAATATATTATTTTATTTAAATAAAAAATTCTAGTTAATAAATATGTGAAAAATAGAAAAAATTACTCCTCACTTCATCTCAGTCAAAAAATAAAAATAAATAATAGTCAGATTCCAATCAACAATTCAGTTGTAATCTACGTTACCTGAGCTGATTTAATTTTAAATACGTCTAATAAAACTTTAGTCCTGTTTTAGATAACACTTCTCAATAAATATTTATAGAAAAAATAAAAGTGAATAAACTTCTCTCATAAATTAAAATTAAATTATAAAAATTAATTAAAACTAATTTTTAAATAAATTAAATAAAAAATTTCTACAAATTAATTTATGCATAATATAATTTTAACTTATAATAAAGTTAATTGTTTTTTTCTTCTTACTGTCTTTTTCCTAAAATTGTTTATTGAAAACTTTATCTAATTAAACACAATCTTAATTTGTTACAAACTAGAAATACTCACTGATTGAGATGTGATAATTTCTTTTAAAAATAATTTTTTAACTTCAATCCGAGGTTAAGTACATTTGTTTTGTATTCTTTGTTGAAAAACCAAATAAATATTTGGACTTTTGAAATTGAAAAAACTAAATAAAAGGAATGGATATTTTATTAGATGAAAACAGAAAGCAAGAATGTGGATGATAGAAAACTGATGCAAGTGGCAGAGAAAACATGAGAACCCACCTTTCTAGACTTGGAGGATAAAAGCTATAGCTAGATAGCACCATCAAGCACAAAAACAAGGTAACAACATATATGCATGGACCTAACATCATGACCATGATGGATTGTGGGCTTTTTCTACAAGCAAAACCCTTATCTGTCAAATAAATGGATAGTTCTTTGAATTTCTCAACTTAAAAGCTTGATGGGTATGATATCATTGTTTTCTGAAACTAGAGGGATTGGACCACAATGGGGCATCTTTTCAGATGTTGAATTAGCAATATGGGGGCCATTAAATTACGTGATATCCATGGTTTCCTTCGTTTTTATTTAATCATAATCACTATCTTACATAAATAAATGTTAATTTTCTTCGCACATGAAACACAAAAACGGTTCTTTGGAAAATAGTATATATGGACCACAACGAATTGCACTCAATTTACGACTTTCATGTGGACGCATATGTATATGCTAGTAATTATTTTGAGTACGAAATTAAAAACAGCATAAAAATTAAGGTTATTTGTACCTATCAAAACTATTTTGATCTTAACAAATTATGACAAACAAGAAATAAAACAGGAGGAGGAATATGTTATGTTGCTCAAATATATTTCCCATATTGCTATTAACAAACTTGTGTAGGAAATTTTCGTTTCTTAGGTTAAAAATAAACAATAAAAATGGACAGTTTTGTATTGTCTGTTTGACCATCATTTGTTAATCTTCCACAGATGTTCCTATCATCTTATCATTTTCTCTAGATTTTAATGGATTCATAGTGATAGATAACGAGTGGTTGATCATCTGCAAAGTCCATCAATATAGATTCGTGGTTCCCAAGACATAATTTTACACATGATTACAATGTGAAAGGAAGTGGGTTGGACAAGCTACAAATCATTAATTATATCTTTGTCTTCCATTAATGTTATGATTTGATATTTAAAAGCAACATACAATGTCAAGTGAATTTTTAATTAAAATTAAAATACAATAAAATTTATAATAATTCTCAAATGGGGTATCTTCTCGTACATATTTTCCACCAAAAATTTAAATTTTTCAGAGTTCCCCAAGTGGTAGTAGTAACTTTAATTTCATTTTATTTACTTGACACTGTTGCTGATAAACAATCATGTGAGGGAGAGCAAGAGACACGGAGGGATAGAAATTCATTCACATTTGTATGTTGTCTTGACTTTGACATTAAAAGCAGTACAGTATAGTATCTGAATTTGGTAGTTGTAAGTTAACGACGTTCACATGAATAATGTTCCCTTCATTTACTTCAATCACTGAACAATGGTCCACATTCATAAATCAAGATGTTGACACTTGAGACTGCTCTCTATAATACCATAAATTACGTTTAAACTCTAGCTTTAGTGGATTTATGCATTATTACCTAATACTAGAATCTCATTGGTAATCATTGTTTTTTTATTTTTACTTTTAGTCAACAATATTATAGAAAATAGCTGTCTCATGTAGTTTTCATTCTTTATCTAGTTTTGCTCTTTATATCTTGGCATTAGGATTCTAATTCGCTCATAGATCACGCAATGTCATAACCTTAACGAAATGAGATAAGATCATATAATATCATTCTCAACTATACCAACAAAGTCCATCACAAGAAAAAGATGGTTCTCTTTGGAATATGATTATTTGAAGTAGTTTATATAAAAATAAAACACTGTAATGGCTATTTCAGTAATTTCCACATCGTGAAAGGATTAGTCTGTTTTTATTTGTTAGAAGATATATACTTTAGTCCACGCTAAATAAATAAACAAATTATAACCTTATATTATTATGTGAAATCAATTGCATAAATCACACATGTTTTTTTTTTTCAGTTAAAAACCAAATTTTCAGTATATTATTTACTGTATGATTCCTTTTAACAACTTTATTCAATGTTTTTCTTGATTTTTACCTATACCTGTCTAGAAAAATGAGACCTTAACTCATTTAAGAATACATTTGGTCACTGCCAAGCAGCAACTCTAGCTCATTTTACACTGTATTTGAACTTTAATGTACCCTAAAAACAAAAAAATAAGAAAAAAGAAAAACTCATGTGTCAACTGTGTAATGACAAGAAGTGTCAACTTCTTAGCAGGTTTAACCTAGCCAATTTCCCTTCTGAGCAAGAATCCAGTGGATCAGAGCTGCATGTGTTGTCCAAACCAACTGCATGTGGTGTTTTCAATTTCTTTTCTCTAACATGATTAACACTTGTGTCCACCTGAAATTTTCTTTCTCCTTGTAGCAGATACAATCATGTACATGTATATCTACAACTGTACGTATTTGTATCTGTATAATATAATGTTATTGAAATAAAAGCTAGAAAGATGTACTTGGTAGGGCAAATGCAGTACCATAGGGTTAATTGAAAACCGGTGCTTTTTTGTTTTCACTGCCATCTGCATTCTCAAAGTGGTCCTCCAAAACTGTGGAACATGTAGATTAACTGGTATAAAGTTGTGTCAGTTTAATTAAAGTTCTTGAGATTGAGTCTTAAATGCAGTTACGCAAGAGTTTTACCGTTTATAATAATTCCATTTGATTTAAATAAAATTGTCTTCAGTGGAAGATACATATAATTTGTATAAAAAAGAAAGTGGTCCTCCAAAATAAGTAGTCTCTAACGCCTTGTGCTTTTATCTTCTTTTCCATTGCTTTCCTCCACACATTAACCTATTGACCTTTTCTTAAATGTTTAATCATGTGGGGTATGCACCCTTTGATGTGAAATTGGTGAAACAAAAGGTTCATCCTGGCCTCCGCAAAAGGATAACATGCACCACACACGCATAGTCCAAAACTGTAAAGCTAAGTAGAGGACAAACCAGGAAAGCTATCATAACTAGTTATGGAAGACTAAACATATATTCTGTCTTCACATATGTGTAACCCTTTCTTTTTAAATTTTCTCTTTTTCATTTGGTGACAAACACTTGTATGAAATATATGCGCGTATAAATGTTGTTTGCTTCAAAAAGGTGGGGTTAGCTATGACCAGGTGGCAACTTATTGCAAACCTTCATTTTCATTATGTTCTCATCTACTCCAAGACCGTTATGCTTATGTTATGCCTGTGAATCACGTTGTGTTATAATGTAACAGAAGCCAATATGAATTTTGGGCAATTCTATCATTGTATAATTTCATTAACCTTAGTGCATATTTAAGGTTATGATTATCCAAATATAGGTTTTAATTAAGATTGCTTAGATTTGGGTTTTGTAATTAGTTGGAATTTTATAGATTCTAACACTTCAATTAACCAATTATGGATTAAAACAGTTGGACAACCACACTGGTAATTAATTTATATTACTCCAAGTCGAATGAACCATGAGTGTAAGTTTTCCTTTGTGAAGGAATTTCATCCATATTGGGAGAAAATCAGAAATGGGTAACAGAAGAGGAAGAGCTATCCATTTTTTTAAGAGAGTTAATTACAGCTTGATTAAACTAATTATGATGAAGTTCCTATCGTGGGTGAGTTTGAGGAAAAGCAAGTATATAGCGTGTTCTTGAATTGTATCCATATCTTTGCTAGTGGTTCTAGCTAAGTATAAAGAAGGTTAGAAATGTTAGATATAACCATTCATAAATCTCCACCTAAACTTTGGGAATAATTAATTATTATGTAACCAAAAAGCTTATATAATGATGTGGTCCTCGAGTTTGTTTTTGTCACCTCTTTTCTTTTGATAAGAAGTTAAAATTCAGCATGAGATAAATACGTTTGTACGTGGCCCATGTTTCAATCTCAGAAAGCTCTTGCGTGAATGTGTGTTCAGATGTACGATCATTCATAGACTTGAAACTAACATTTCAACCTTTTATCACGTGTTTAGTAGTTAAAATATGATAAGATATAATAGAATTATCATTTTATATATCTTAATCTAATATGTTATTTATTACATCAATAAAATATGATAACATTATTTTATTTTTTATCTTATTCAATATGTTTATTATATTTTTTATCTTGTGAGAGAGAGGAATTGAGTTAGCAAGCAACAAAATAAGATAGTTTGTTATGGTCTCTCTCCCTCTCTATCTTTATATTAGAGCTAAAATGTTGAATATTATAATAAACATTATATATGTATAATTATATTATATTTTATTATATATAATATAATATACACATATTATATAATATATTAAAAATATATATTAAATTATGTATAGAATTATAA
>JAMLFT010012241.1:0-10542 GCA_026544285.1 Pachyrhizus erosus | reverse complement strand
TAGGAGATACCAAATATTTCATTTCCTAAGAAGTTTTCAAAATGCAATTTTAAGAAACAAGGTTGAAATAATATTTTTGCAAATTTTTCAAAAATACCCTTGAAAATTTCAATTAATGAAATATTCCATTTTTGCAAAAAGGAAATAGTCATACATGAAAACTTGTAAAACCTCATAATAAGAGGCAGACTAAAGAAGTTTAGAATTTCTGAGGAAAAGACCAAAATACCCTTAGACCTAATTATATCTATTGATTCCTAATTTCTTCTACAAAATCCTATCTATAGTTAAGGTACTTGGATATTTTACTCAAAATGAGTAAAGGTTTCTTAAAGAGTTATTGGAATCTAAGATTGAAAATTAAACACAACTCCTTAACACACACTTCCAGAAAATATATTAATGATAGAATAAATGGTCAATGGACATTCGTTGGTATTCATAACAATGAATAAGATACAATTATTACTATATCAATCCAAAAATAAATAGATCGATAAATCTTTATAAACTGAAAAGATCCCCCTCAGGCTAGAGACAGATATATTGATAGCCAAATAAAATGCAAGAATCTTTGGATTAGAAGATTCTAGGGATCTAGTACCTAGAAGACTTGATCGATTGAAGTAAATATGGATAAATAGAATCGAGAGTGAGATTAAAGAATGGAGAAATGCAATAGGATGACTACAGAAGGTACCTGAGGAATGTATGCAGGTTATGGAAGTCCTTGGGGGTGTTTAGGCACCAAGTTTGTGAATTGCCTAGGTTAAGGAGTCACAATGCCGACTTTTTAACCCCGACAAAGTATAGCATTACCAAAGTCAATAGAGAGTATCTAAGCCATGTACCAGCTTGAGATATGTACTCTTTGACTGTCACCCAAAAATATTGTAACTTATGGATTTGAGATTACGATTGCATAAGTCCTTCGGTGAAAGAAGTAAAAGAGGCAGCGATGGATCCCTATATTCGTAGTAATCTATCTAGGACATGAAATGGTGAGATTAAATATATATATATGTATGTTCAGGTACACAAGTATTATATAACTAATTTAGAATTGAAGATTCACTCCTACACTAGCCCTTTCAAGAAAAGATGTATGAGGAATTTCACCCTCTATTCCATGTGTCAATAATTCCCTTATACAGACGATGGACGAGGGATCCATTGTAATACCTATACTGGATAT
The DNA here is from genome assembly GCA_026544285.1 of Pachyrhizus erosus. Taxonomy (NCBI): domain Eukaryota; kingdom Viridiplantae; phylum Streptophyta; class Magnoliopsida; order Fabales; family Fabaceae; genus Pachyrhizus; species Pachyrhizus erosus. The sequence continues at coordinate 9,347 of JAMLFT010012241.1, read as the reverse complement.
GTTCGTTTTACCTTCTTCCATGCAACTCCGTTAGCACCCACTTCCTATGGACAGATAGATCCCCCAATCGTATTGACACAGGTGGAACCGCCACGAGTGTCTAAATCACCTCCTGGTTTCCCATCTCATCCTAAGAGAAGACGTCCACGTAACTCTTCTTCCAGCCACGCTAGGGATATAGTAGCAAGATCTGCTCCCAAAATTGACATATTTGAGGAAGAAGATCCCTCTGAAGATCCGGGAGATGATGTCTAAACTTTTCTTGTTGTAATATCAATGATGTACCCTTATAAACTTTTAACTAGTAAAAAGAAAGTAACTTTTATGTATGCGTATTTTGAATAATGAAAAAGTAGTCGTTACATTAATGATATACATATGTAGACTTTTGTTTAGTATATGAAAGTAGTCTCTTAAGTATGTGTGTTTTTAGTAATGAAAATAAGGTCGTTACAGCTTGAAGGTAATTTTTTTCCTGATTTGGTCAAAGTATTTTATGCTTGTGCTTATGTGAATAAGGAAAAGGTTTGTTCTAATATGTGAAAGGGGTTCACATTGAGCTTAATGAATGAATGTTCATGGTCGTTGGCAGTTTGAGGCCAATAAGAATAAGACCTACTCTTCGTAACGCCCTTTTTTATTACTTTTGTTTAATAAAAAATATTTCCAAAGTAATTGTGAAAATAAACATTTATCTCTAAATTAATCTGAGAAATTACAATTTGATAATAAATTAACCCATCATATTAATTCCATTCCGAATTCTCATTATATAATATACACAAGGTAGAAAAGTTATATAATCTTTAAACATTGTGATACAAAATAGTAGAAGTAAAAGTTCTTTAACTAAAAACTCTTCAACGACTTATTCTAGTCTAATATGAAGCTTCAGAGGGATCTTCTTCATCACATGACTCTTCCCCTTGGTTCCTATGACTAGCATGTACTATTCCCATTGATGATTGAGGAGGTTGAGGAGTTTGAGGTCATCTCCGATGGCACATTAAGAAACTTGGGTGGTAGGGTCTGAGCGAGAACTATTGGCAACATGGTGAAACTGCAAAAGGTACTACAATGTTGGTGGGTCTGAAAGTGAAGCGAACGTATCCTATAAAGGTATCATCATCCTGGACCCTGTCATAGGTCCATCTCACTTCCAAAGGCAACGTCGTCAAATGAAAAAGTGGTTGAAATTCATCAGCTATGATTAGTTTGAAAGAGAAGGGGGTTGTAAGAGTGAGTTATCGTTTCTAGGATACATGTACAAAATATAGGATAGTCTTTCTAACGTAGTCTCTCCTTTCACCATTCGTACCTAATTAGGTTTTCTAATAGCTTTAGGGCCCTTCATACCCTCCTATACTACTATCTTCAGGAGGACTTACACGAGCATATAATTAATGATCCGATTTACAATCTTTGGTTGACGAATCGGGAGTACATTCCCTGTCTGGTACGTGGTCTAGAGTACTCTCAATCGAATCTTGCTAATGCTCTGCTTTGTCGGGGACTCCAAGTCGGTCTTGTGGCACCCTCTTCTCTCGAGCGATTCACAACTTGACACCTTATCTACCCCTAAGGTCTCACCAAAGCCTACGTACATTCCTTAGGTACCTTTTGTGGTCAACCATTGCATCCTCCGTCTTAAATTTTTACTCAATAGGATTTTCGATTAAATCTACCTTCCTTATTACATCTGTCATCTCTACTATTTCTTTTTATTGATGTCATATCAAGGTTCTCAATGAACAACATCCATTTGTACAACACAATCACTCTAGATTGTATTATTATTGTTTGAACATATCTTAGTTTATTAACTATCCTAAGGTTTTTTCAGGAATTATTGTCATTGATGGATAGTTAACAAGTATATCTTCCTTCCACATATTGTAAAATCATTCAACCACATTGGGATCATCAACACAACACATTCTGATGTATAATTAATGATTCACTATAATTAACCACACAATTTATATTCAAATAATAGGATAGAGGTAAAATGGTCATTTTTTAGAAATATGACCCTTGGAAATTTTTGTTCTCATTTTCAATTCCCAACAACTCCTAATATCTTATATAGTTTTTCATGGATCTAGAAAGTTCTAATAATGAAAAATTAATTTTTTTCTAATGTAGGGATATAGTCATTTTTATAAAATAATGTTTTTAGGATTTTTTTTTTACAGATCTATCAAACCTACTCGGTGTGTAGGTTTCAAATACCTTTCAAACAATTTCCTAATTTCAAAAGGCCATTTTAGAATTAAAGATAAATTTTGTAAAGTAGGGATATTTTGGTCAATTAGAAATATTTATCCTTTTAAAAGATTTCTCCTTTATTTTTAACTCTCATTTTTTGGAAAGGTTTCTAATATTATTAAGATTAATTTAGAATAATGTTTCCTGAGATTGGAATGACTTAGAAAGGATCAAATGCACATTTTTATACCATAAGGGTATTTTGGTTATTTTGTGAAAATTTTACCCTTTTAAATATTTATTTCAGATTTTTACCCCTAAACTTTTTAAGTTAGATACTACTTATTGTGACAAGGTTTTTAGGCTATTTTCTCTCTTAATTTCTCACAGGTGGGTGTTTTTCTCATTTCTACTGATTTTTTTTAGCAGATCAAGGTTGCATTTCATTTTCCATTAAATCCCATACACACATAGTAAACATGAATCTTGAGGTCTTCATAAGGGTTGTAATGAGGCTGGGTTCTTAACAATATTATTTTTCTTCCCTTTTTTTTAGTAGCAAATTTAACACCAACGAAAGGAGAACACGTCTACAATTCAACAAAACTTCATTTTTGTTGTCTGTTATCAATTCCTTAGAGTCCACCTTTCACCATTTTCCTTTTCTTCTCTGCAATTCACTTTTCTACTGTTTTTTTCTTTAGTAGAGAAAGAGAATTATATAATTTCTTAGAGGGTAAATTACCTGACCCTCTTCCTCCCAATTATAAACAAACTACAACAAACACCAATTATTCACCTTCATGTATTTAAATTGTACCTACGTTCTCCTTCCCGAAGTATGCTACAAAGGTAGGAAGAGTGTATTTGGCCTTGAGTCTACAAGCATGCCACCACAATCATTTCCATGATTTATTTTGTGATGCAGAATGAAAAAAAACATTAGGTAACATCAATTGACAATTCATCAGTAGAACTCTCTAACTGTTTAGGAATTCACACATTCACTTGGTTATTTGGTTTAATTCCTCAGTCCTTGTTTCCAACCATTTATCTTGTTCAATTTTCATGCACTTATATCCCAAATTAATTTGAATCATGAATTCAACCACAATTTTTCTTTTTCAATCTTTGCTCAATCATTCAGTTATTCTAATTTAGTGATTCTCAAACAAGTTCTGTTATTTCAAGCAGAATTTGTGTCAACTGTCACAACAATGGAATATAGCAAAACTCTACTTACTGTGAACCAATAACAGTTACTAAAACTAACAAAAGTTTCATTGCTAAATTAGACTATTAACTTGTAACACTAACTAATTAAGCATCAAAAATCAGTTTTTCATCATAGGAAGTGAATGAAGTGTCACTCCCTTCTCAAAATTTTGTCCAGTTTTGAGTCAAACTCCTCATTCTGGAATTTAGCTAGGTCTTCTATAGCCTCAGTTCCAAATTGGGCATGTCCCCAGGCCAGGACATATAATTGCTAAACTGATTAGGATGCATCCACGGTTCGGTTGTCCTTCAAGGTGGCTTTGATAGAGTCCTTAGTAGATGTGCATAATACCCCTGTGATTCGAGCTCTGTTGTAGATGCAACTGTTCCATTGTAGTTCTAAGGTAGGACATTTGTTGCATGAGCATTGATTCCACTAAGTGAGCTGAGGATGATCCCTGATGTTGAGAAGCTTGATGGTCAACTATAGGAGGTGGAGAAGACTGTGGTTGAAAAGTGATAGCTTGCCAGTTTTCTTTACTGTTTATGCAATTTTGCTCTATGAATCTTTCATCAATGGCTGGTCAGATTTTTGCCATAGGGTTAACCTCTACCTCGTAAGCCTCACATAAAGTAGTGATGAGTGCGAGAAATCCCAATGACCCCTTAGCCTTCTCATTTTTCTTGTTTACTTCAAACTTGAAAAATTTGTAAATTTCATCAGAGATTATTTTTGCCACATCAACTAAGTCTCTGTCTCGCTTGTTGTTGCATCAATCTCCATTGATCATCTTGTTATTCCTTTTAGTATTGCCTGTTAAATCTTATATGTGCTTATTGTTCAGCATTAGGTGTTATGACAGTAAGGTTGGCATAAAATCATCCGCATTCATGTGAAGTAGTTTTCCATGTAGCTAACCGAGTGTTTGTCAAATAGAAACATACTCTCATTCATCACTCACTCTATTAGAAAAAAGAAATGTGCATGATTATAATGAGATACTGAACATTTAATTAAGTTTTGTGCAGTTACTAACTCCATTTGGAAACTCTAACAATCTTCTGATGTTTATTTTTGCAGTCAAATATGGGTCGCACCAAATCTATTGTTGGACTTAATCTTACCCATTTTAATAAAGGTTAAAGAGCCAGAGTTGCATCACCATCATCTAACCCTCCTCCTAGAAATCGTGCACGCAACAGAGAAATACAGGATAGATACAATGAAATCAAAAATTGGTCCTTTATTTCAAAACACAAAGTGCATCGTATGCCTGAAGAATGCGACCTTTTCTTGAATGGCTTGCAGAGGAGGAATTGGATGAAATTGGCAAACCCACTACCCAAATATGATCCAGAGATTGTCCTGGAATTTTATGCAAATGCAAAGCGCTCAAAGGTACGAGGTAAATGGATTCCATATGATAGAGATTCCATCAATGAATTTATGGGCAATCCATTACAACTGCCAGAAGGTCGTCAATGCACGTATCAGAGACTAAGGTCTGAAATTCATGGGTTTAATGACACAGAGGTTGCCCAAGAACTCTGCATTCCCAATCGGTCCTATCAAGTGGGACCTACGAGCAATCCATTGAGGATCCAATGCAAAGACATCAACACTCTCACACAGGTCTGGATGACTTTCTTCCTAGCCAACATAGTGCCCATTGGTCATGTTTCTGACCTGAATGTACCTAGATGCCATATGCTATTTTGCATCCTGAAAGTGAAGTACTCAATTGATGTGGCACAAATAATCTCTGATGAAATTTATAAATTTTCCAGGTTTGAGGTAAACAAGAAAAATGAGAAGGCTAAGGGGTCATTGGGATTTCCCGCACTCATCACTGCTTTATGTGAGGCTCACGGGGTAGAGGTTAACCCTATGAAAAAAATCTGACCAGCCATTGATAAAAGATTCATAGAGCAAAATTACATAAACAGTGAAGAAAACTAGCAGGCTACCACTCCTCAACCACAATCTTCTCCACCTCCTATAGTTGACCATCAAGCTTCTCAACAACAGGGATCGTCCTCAACTCACTTAGTAGAATCAATGCTCACACAATAGATGTCCTACCTCAAAACTACAATGGAACACTTGCATCTGCAACAGAGCTTGAATCATAGGGGTATTATGCACATTTACCAAGGACTCTATCAAAGCCACCCTGAAGGACAACCGAACTCGTGGATGCATCCTGATCAGTTTAGAAATTATATGTCCTCACCTAGGGACAGGCCCAATTTTCCAAGGGAGGCAGGAGCAGATGAATATGGAGTTGAAAATATCTCTGATTACTATGCAGGTGGAACAGAGATGGGGGCAAAACCATTTGGAACTAAGGCTACAGAAGACCCAACTCAATTCCAGAATGAGGAGTTTGACTCAAATTTGGACATAATTTTGAGAGGGGAGTGACACTTCATTCACTTCCTATGATGAAAAACTGATTTTAGTATCTTGTTATGCATGAACTTAATTGTTAATTAGTCTAATTTTAGATGGTTAATTAGTTAGTGTTACAAGTTAATAGTCTAATTTAGCAGTTAAACTTTTGTTATTTTTAGTAACTGTTGTTGGTTCATAGTAAGTAGAGTTTTGTTATATTCCATTATTGTGATAGTTGGCACAAATGTTTTTGAAATAGTAGAACATGTTTGAGAATCACTAAAAATTCTGCTTGATTGGTAGTTGAAAAGAAATCAGACTTTAGCAAGTATTCTAAATTAGAATAACTGAAGGATTGAGCAAAGACTGAAAAAGAAAAATTGTGATTGAATTCATAATTCAAATTGATTTGGGATATGAGTGCATGAAAATTGAATTAGATAAATGATTGGGAATAAGGACTGAGGAATTAAACCAAACAACTAAGTGAGTGTGTGAATTCCTAAACAGTTAGAGAGTTCTACTAATGAATTGTCAATTGATGTTGCCTGGTTTTTTTTCATTCTGCATGACAAAATAAAACATGGAAATGATTTAGGCATGCTTGTAGACTCAAGGCCAAATAGCTAACCTATGTATGATATGACAATTTTTTTTAGTGATAACCCATGTGAGCTTAAAATTGATTCATTGTAACCTAACCTACCATGGACATGCATTCTTCCTACCTTTGTAGCATGCTTAGGAAAGGAGAACATAGGTACAATTTAAAAACATGAAGGTGAATGATTGGTGTTGGTTGTAGTTTGTTTATAATTGGGAGGAAGAGGGTCAGGTAATTTACCCTCTAAGAAATTATATAATTCTCTTTCTCTACTAAAAAAAAAGAGTAAAAAAGTGAATTATAGAGAAGAAAAGGAAAATCGTGAAAGGTGGACTCTAAGGAATTGATAACAAACAACACAAATGAAGTTTTGTTGAATTATAAACATGTTCTCCTTTCGTTGGTGTGAAATTTGCTACTAAAAAAAAAGAAGAAAAACAATATTGTTAAGAACCCAGCCTCATTACAACCCTTATGAAGACCTCAAGATTCATGTTTACTGTGTGTGTGGGATTTGATGGAAAATGAAAGGCAAGCTTGATCTGCTAAAAAAATCAGTAGAAATGAGCAAAACACCCACCTGTGAGAAATTAAGAGAGAAACTCTTTAGTTAAATTCTCAGTCTATGTTCCAGCTGTTTAGATGGGAGGTTGATTGCACCATAGCTTTCTATTTTAATTTGTTGTTCTGTGCATGAAAGTTATTTTGATGATTGAACCATAAGTCTGAATTGTAAATAATCATCATTTTGTAATAAGGGCAAACTTTGGCTTCATGATTCAATTACTTTGCTTGAGGACAAGCAAGATTCTAGGTTGGGTGAAGTTGACAAGTGCCACTATTCAATACATTTACGTGAGAAAATTTGTGTCTTTTGTACGTAACTGTTGTGGAAATTAGTAACTACTCCCTAATTTGAGACTTTTTTTTATCCAAACACATGTTTTAAGTCTGGAAACAAATGGAGACATTTAATCCCAATATTATATGAATTTTAGGTAACTGAGGAGCAAGTGATGCATAGGTAGAAGAGCAAGAAGATAGACAAAAAGAAAACTTTGATGCTGAGAAACTCAAGCAAGACTCACCCAAGCGAAAACTATCTCGCTCAAGCTAGAATTTTTCAGAGAACGTAAAAGTTGTAGTGGGTATCTTGCTTAACCTAAAATACTTAAGCGAGAATGATCCAGAGAGTGGTTATTTGTCAATAGAGAATCTCACTTAAGCTAGACACATCTCGCTTGAGCAAGATAACCTTGTTTCAATTTTATGTACATGGATCGCTTTTCCTTCGGCAAGTGCACTGAATCAATTATAGTATAGTACTTTCTTTTCAAAGTACGAATGTCGTACCCACAAGGAACAGTTTCAATTAAAATTCTTCTATTGTAACACTCTCTGAGTACATAAACTAAATGATAATTTGGTTTATATTAGAGTGAGGTTGTCAAAATAACTTTACATCGACAAGCATGTGATTGAACAGAAACTTAGTTTAAAAATTTTAGTTATGAGATTTGGGATTGAACATACTCTATCTTACTCTTCTGCATTTTGTATTTCTAATCACATACAATACTCACAATACTTATTCTTGATACCACATCCTAAATCATTCACATCCTCAAGCATAAAAATCTATTTATTTTAATAATAATTTATTAATTTTTATCTAAAAATGATTATTTAATTTTTCTTAATTCACAAAAATGTATTTTTAATTTCTAAAAATGTTATTATGATTCTTTCATGGATTAAAATTTTGTGTTATTTATTATAACTTTTAAATTTCAAACTCTTAATAACTAAAATTTTATTTTCTTTCTTCCCTAAATAATATTTGCTAATTAATACATTCCTAAATAAATTAAACCAATAAATGGTAAGAGATAAATTTTAAGAATATAATATTACTATAAAAAAAGTCCTTCTTACCTTAGTTTTGAGAATTTGAAATTTTACTATAGAGGAGAGGGAAGAAGATGTGCTTTTGGGACTTCTAGTAAGCTCTAAGTCCAACTAACAAGGTCAACGAGTTATGGAAGGTTTAGGAGAAGAAGAAAGGAGCAAAAAGAGAGAGGGAGAGGGTTGGGACGTGAAGTAGAATGGGTGAACAATAAAATAAACTAGCACAATTAATGGCTTACATAATGGTCTGTCCCTAAGTTTGTTGACCTAAGTTTGACCAAGACCAGTGCCTTTAACTTTTCCCTAATTATTTCCTAATCAAAATTAGCCTAGATTAGTTTTTAATTAGGAATTTTATGTAGCTTTAAACTAGTTAATTAGACATTCTAATGCACTAATTTTTTAATAGTCTACTAAATTTAAATAATATTTCTAAAAAATACAATTTACCATTTTGTTATTAACAATTTAATTCTAATTTATTCACTAATAATGTTAAGTTTTTTGTATTTCAAATTTTATGTGACTTTATTTAATATATTAATTTGTTTTCCTAGGCATAGTTATATTTATTTCTAATTAATCCTTGTTAGTCAAATTAATTTAAAACAAATTTTCAAACTCACATGTAGTATATTTGTGATCAAATTTACATAGGATAAAATTATTTATAACTTGAAGTTTGTACGACTAATTGATAAAAATTAACTCATTGACTAATTAGTTAATTAGTTTTTAAATAATAAACAATAGTCTTAATCCCTAAATGTGGTTGGAAGGAGAAACCCACTAAAGGTGGCTAGCTAAATTTCTTGACACCAATGCATAGTGACAAAAATTTAATTAATAAAAAATATGACAATGTTTTTGTAACGACTAAAAAATTTAATACTTATTATTTTAACGATTAGAATTTTAGTACACATATTATTTCAATATCAAAAACTATTCAGTACAAACACACTTAAAAACTACATATCGAATGTAAATTTCAGTCTTACAACATAACTTAGAAAT
>JAMLFT010012240.1:0-10543 GCA_026544285.1 Pachyrhizus erosus | reverse complement strand
GTATTTTGTCTAAAATTTTTTGGGGTTATATTATCATTCATCTCAAACTAATTTATAAATTTCTTTACTCCAATAATTATAATAACCTTTCCAAACAAATTTTTAAATTAATTTCAACATATCTAGCACTACACAATTGTTCTAGTATGATTATCATTTAAAAATCTTTTATTTATTTTTATGATATTTTATTTATTCTAAATAAATAAGAATATTTGTTATTTTAAAAAGGATGTTACTTTTGAAATGTATTCATGTCTTTAATTGGGACCTTGAACATGAACCCAAAAGTTATGCATTCTAAGCATGCATTAGAGTGTTTAGCACAAGCATGATTAGTGATACCACCTGTTGATGTGTTATCAAAATGATTGATTTCTCAAAAAATATTTGTAATATAGGTTTACCCTAGGTTATATTTCCATGGAAACAATTCATTAATTATTAGGTTCTAATTTGAAATTGGAAGGGTGGTAGAAATTGGGTTTAAGCAAAAACAGATTAAAGTTCAACATAAATTTAAGAAACAATCCAAGGATCAATTACTTTGTTAAATTATCAAGCTTCTATAAAGGTTAAAAAGAATTCATGAATCATGCAATCAATTTGAAATCATGAGATTATCATCTCACGTTCATTTATTAAAATTAAAAATACAATTGTCCTTCTAAATTAAGATGAATCCAAGTATCATTTCAAATTAATACAAACAATTAGTCAATTATTGTGTAATCCTAATCCCAATTCAATTTCTTAAATTAAAACATAATTATACATCTATTTAAAATAATATAAAGAGAAAAAGAGAAAGCATAATTCATAAACTCAAATATTAAGCATAGTAGAACTCAAACTTACCTGAGCATAGGAATCCTTGGATTAAAATGTGATTAGCCAACCTTTCATGAATATCACCATAACTAGCATCTCACAAAAAACAAAATGGAGAATTGAAGGAAGAGAAAGAAAACAAAAAAATAAGAGAAGAGGTAGAAAAAGTAAACTATGGATCATTTCTTTCATTTTATAGCTCATTACAAGCCTTGAAGCAGAAAACCATGGATCACCTTAAACTTAGGGATTCAAGGATCATTAGAATTATTTTTGGAATTAGTTTTGAATAAGTGTGGGGGTGCCTAAAATAGTTTGAGACTTTTGATGTATATTAATTTTGGTGTTGTTTGGTTGAGTTAGCATTCTATTTTTGTACAAAAACAAAAATAGTTAAAAGGATAAAAATTTTCTCAAGAGCATGTTAAGTCTATGTAAAATGAAAACTAATGAATTTAAAAATAATATTCTATCACTTAGCACAAGCTTATGGTTTGTAACTAGCAAATATCGCAAAATCCATACTCCCAACAATCATCTATGGCCTCCATATAGTCCCAAAGCATACCAATCGAATCCTTATCACTATTATTACATTTTTTACTGATTAATATGGTCAATAAACTTTTCAATCATTTAAAATTATCAAAAGCCCCTAAATGTCCTAGCCTAGGGTTCAAACAAGGGAAAAAGGGAAACCAATAAATCAAGGGGATGTAGAAGACCAGGGTGAAGCATTCACCTCAAGGGATACTTAGATCCAAGCTTTAGGACACTATATTTCTCATGTTCACTCCTCTTTTTTTTCTCTCCTTTACCCTTCTCCTCATTCTCTCTTCTTTCTTTTTCTCTACCTAACTACATATTCCCCTTCTTATTTAAATCACATGGTGTGTGTAGGCTCTAATGGGTCTTGGCCCATTGAGGCCCTAGAGTTCCATCTGGGTTTCACTTTTCTATTCTTGTGAGATCCTAACATAAAGATAACTATAGTGAATAATACCTAAGGGTACCTTCAACTATTGATAAATTTTATTCCCAATGTCCATAATTGGAGTTGTTACACAAGTCGTCAACCCACCTTTAAACATGTTTTATATTTTTCAACTCATTTTCTTTGACAATTCAAATTGTTATGCTTCACTTATGATTGATCGGTCCAATTGTTATTATTCACTTTAAGATGTTTTCCTTCAATATTAATTCGGAGGTTTAATAGTTTTATATTGCAGTTACAAAATAAAAAGTGTTAATTAAGGTTGAGAAAGGGAGAAAAATGTGACTATAAATTATAAAAAATATGGCTTTAAATTATAGAACAAAGAATAAAAAATCAAATACTTAGAACACATCACAAAGTTAAGAAAAAAAAGGCTCATCACTAATTGTAGTAGTACTAGAGTTTGCCTAACACGTGAAGGACCATTACTAAGCTAATGAAGTAAAGGCTAATCACTAACATTATCATGGAGAAAATCTCTAGCCCTTGTTGTTAAGGTGTCTAACAAACTATTTTGAACTAAACTACTTTGAAACCAAATTGAATTAGTCTATACAAAAATTTGAACTATTTAAAAAAAAAATAAACCTAAGTTGCTTTTTAAGTTCAATTTTATAAAACTTAATTGCTAATAAAAGTAGTTTGGTGCACTAGAACCAAATTATTATTAACATGAAATTCTCACATGGTGCCAAGCATCATTGTTATTACATATAATTTATCATTGTTTATTATCAAGTTAAAAGACATATGAATCTATCATTTAACCATAGAAGCTTTTAATAAAATAAGATATGATAATTTATCTTATCTAATTCTACTATGTCCACTAAAAACACCTTAAGTTTCAAATCATTATATGTTTATTTTGCATAAACTCATATAGTCTACTGTCACTATAACCAAATATTTTTAATTAAGTTATTTAATAAGTTGATCCTAATTAAATATGTAATTTAATACTATTATTTATATGTAATTAAGCAAATTATTTTTATAAAATTATCAAACTTGTGAGCGAATAAATAAGATTTTCATAATTTCAAAACATAAAAAAAAAACAATTACTCTTACATATATTTGGTTTTCTTTCATACATATTGGATGTAGAAGGTTAACATTTACCAATTACTAATTATATGCATTAAATAGTAAAGACTTATAAAGTATATTATTGATTAGTTTTCATAGGTTATGTTTGATAAGACATTTCAATTAGTTCTCTCTATTTTTTTATTAATAAAAAAACTTGTTTGATTGTTTGTTAAATAAGTTTTTTAATAGCTTTTATCATTTTTATAGATGTTACTTCAACTGACATTTTTTGAAACACTAATTTCTAGCTTCTAAATTCAACAAAAAAAAGTTTCTAACTTCTAACTTTTTATCTTTATTATATTTTTATTCTTGAACATTTATTATTGATGACATGTCAACATGTTGATATGACACATGTTAACATATGTATTTTAACAGTTTTTTTACGGAGTTTGATGGTAATGACTAAAAAAAACTTCGAGCACGAAAAATGAAAAATTGTCAAATTTTAGAAATAAAAAACTTAATTAAGTCTTTGTTGATTGAAAATATTTTAGGATATAATAAAAGATGAGTAATAAAAAACAAAATATGTAAAAAATATATAATAATTAAAAATAAAAAATATAATTAAAATAATTAATCTATAAAAAAATTATAAATATTTAAAATTAATTAAAAATTAAAATTATAAGTATTTCAAAATATATTTTTATCAATAAAATAAAGTTTAATATTTTAAAAAAATATCACATAAATATGTTCATTTTTATTATCTTACATTTTCAACTACGTAAATAAATATATTATGAAATACTATTACTCAATAAATTAATATAACCATTTTCAATTATCATCGTCAGTTTTGTGAAACATATTTATTTTGGGTGAGGGCATCTCTTGTATTACATGATATTGTTGGGTGTTTCTTTATTACATGATATAATAATTAAGAATTAAAGTCATCAAATAATCTTGATTATGTTCACATGCAAATAGTAAAATTGAACGTTTTTTTGTTAAAATACATATAGAATAATAATAAAGAATACATGTTGTTATTTTTTTCTTTGACATACAACATTAAGAATTAAATTAATAAAAACAAATGATCATTCATTAATTGTTTAAAAGAACAAGTAAAGAAGGAAAAATTCATCCTTCAACCAAAAAAAAAAAAGAGGGAAAATTTCGAAAACAACAGATAACGATGAAAAGGGGGAATTAATAATTCTGAAAAGAACATAATACGAAAATAACTCACACACTAGAATAAATAAAGGCAGAATAGCATCTTGAAGCAAAATATTCAACCATGTGTAAAGAGGATGAAGAATAAAGAGAGTTTGAAAGTTATTGCAATGGATTGAGGATTGAGGATTGAGGATTAGGATGGGTCTCTCTCCTCTGAGTGCTCCTTAATGAACGCTTGACCTTGTTGTATTGCAGGCCATGTGAGTCTGAGTGTGCATCTCATTGGTGGTTGTTTGTTGAGCACCTATATAATTCATTATTTGGTGTCTGTGGGTCCCACACTTTTTCATCACTTTTTTCTAAGATTGTATCGAATTCATTAGCTGTCTTGCATTGCATTGCATTCTATTGCATGCCATGCAGTTTTTTTTCTTTTCTTTTCTTTTCTTTTGGCTGCTGATAAAGTTGAGAGGAATGTTTTCTGAGGAAAAACCAAAGTATGATCGAGTTCTTGGCCAATCAGCTGAATTATTGGAACTTGAACAGATACTCTACTTCAAATCATTATTTTTAGTTTTTTAGAGGCCACATATATATTATATGTATTTTTAAATTTAAATATGGAACCATTAGTTCAATCGAAAGAAACTCGAGTTAGTTAATATAAGAAAGTAAAATAAATTAATTTTTTTAAGTTAAAATCAAATTATGTATTTAAAGTTTTAAAATTCTTTTGTCTTGTTTAAAAATTAAAATTTATAAATTTATTTTAATTTATAAACAAATTGGTTTACTTTTACTTCATTTTTCTCCTATAAATAATTATTGACAAAATTATTCAAATTCCACATACAATATGCATTCACATTTTTAACTTGAATTGAAACTAAATAATGGCTAGTACAGAGAATCATGTATCTTGCACAGACGTATAAAAGGACGGATAATGTAACAGTAGGGTGTTCACTCACAAATTCAAAACTGACTACATCCAATTCAAATATTTTAAATTAAATTTTTTAAATATTTAGATCAATTCAACTTTAAATCAATCAAATTTCTTATTTTTAAATTAAGTATTAGGTTTTGATATTAAACTTAAGAATTCAATCTAATTCAATTTATTAATATAATATTTTTAATTTTAAATTATTATTTTTATATGTTTTATAAAAAAATTAAGAAAAACCATACACATCAAACATAATTACATAACTACAAAAATATGTATATGTCACAAGTCACAACAATTACATTAGTTGACATCGATTACTATAAATTGACCAGATAATAATATTATTTTGATGAGAAAATTAACATCTCTTTTAATAAAAGAGTTCATATTTATTCAAACCTAAAAAATATTTAACATTTTAGAACAAATCAAAGTGTATATTTTTTTTTATAATTATGTAGTATTTTCGTAGTTACATATGAATTTATGTGTCAATAACATGACTATTTGAAAAAGAAAAAAAAATCAAAATACATATACAATATAACAATTCAGAGTTATATCAAAATGTTATTTGAAAATGATAAAAAAAACTTTATAAAAAATTATAAAATAATTTTTAATTTGTTATGCTCATTTATCCAACCCAACTCAATCTATTATTGAACAGATGGATTTAATTTGTATTTAATTTGATAAAAAAATTATAGAAATCTAACTTACTTTAACTCAAACTATTTTGATCAATCGGGGTAATAGGTTTGATGAAATCTACCTAATCTTACATATGAACATCTTTATGTAAAAGTGTCATATGCATGAATTTTGAAAATTATTATCTATAAATATAATCTTGATAGTTTATATTTTTCTTTTTTAAAATTAATAAGTAAAATTCTTAAATTAAAAGACATAAATATTGATAGAATGAAGAATATTTGATAATGTTAATAATATGTAGTTGATCAAATGAAGGATAATGGATTATGATTGTTTAAGAAATGCTAAAATGACATTTTAGTCTCCGTAACAATGACGTAACATGACGTAATAATGATATTAATAATTTATTGGTTTGTCATGTAATCAGTGAATTTAACAAGGCAGTTAATTTTTTTTTGGTAAACTGTATTTTTAAATTCTCATTTATTGAAAATAATTGATAACATCAAATTAATTAATGAGATACTTAAAAATACAATTTATAAAAAAAATACCTATAAATGTCTAGTTAAACTTTTTAATAATGTAATAAATTAATTAATTACTAACATCATTGTTATGTCATCAATTAACGTGTTATCTAAAAACAAAAAAATTAATTATTTAAAGGATTGAAAATAAAAATAAATTTTAAAGGACTAAAATAAAAAGACATCATATTTTATAGATGCTAAAGTTATTTAAATCTTTAAGAAAAGATAAAATGCTTGGGAGGAGGTCAAAATAAATTATATACTTTTCATGTTAGGCATTAGAAATTTTCTAATAAATGTTTTTCCTTAAATTTTAATGACTATGGATTTATTTGAATAATCTTTCTCATAAAAATTTATAAAAATTTATAAAAGTAAGAAAAAGTAAAAAAAAAATATCTTCGTAAGTTAAAATTAATTTGTGTATAAATTATAATTATATTTTAAAAAAACTAATACGAGAGAGTTTGTATAAATTTGTTTATGTATAAGTTCATTCAAACTTATAAAAGATTTTATTTTATTTTTTCTTCATATTTTTTTTACAAGAAAGTTTATCCAAATATATTCATAAGTCAGTTTTTTCTTAGAATTTGTTTTTCATTTTTCTTCACTGAATATATAATAAAATTGATTATCTCTAAAAATATGAAATAAAAATTTATTTTTATTATAATTAAATTTGCATACATTTATTAAAAAATAAATCTATAATAAGTATTTTAAAGTTAGGTAAATAGTACTAATAAATTCACATTCTGGTTTGTTTCCCATATTGACTACAACATCCCTATTTTGCTTATTTTAATTGTTTGTTTAATTATTCGGTATTTTCTTTTGGAAAATTTGATAAGAATCCAAAAATTCTTATTTATACGGTTGTATTTGTATTAGTGAGTAATATCCAATTTTTATTTTTAATAATTTTAATGGACTAGGCTCGAGAAATGGTAAAATAATCATTTTATTCCTACAAATAAATAATAGGATAAAATAATAAAAATATCTATAGAAGTTTAAAATTCATTTTTAAGTCATAAATATTTTTGTGATGAGTAATAATAATTTTCAAATTTTTTTGAGAATTAAATGGAATAAATTTTCTGAAATTATTAAAATATCCCTAATTTATTGTAGAGGTTCACCAAAGACTTTTGGCATAAAAATTTTGTGAAAACATTATAATAAGTCTATTTTAATTATATAAAATTATTTTGAAATAAAAATGTTAAGAAATATGAAAATACTAATTATTTATAAAAATTTAATTTATTAAGTAATTATTAACTTTTTTAGAACATTTATAACGAGAGTTGTTTAATTATATTTTAAATATTTTTTTTATAAAAAATATTTTTTTTTTCTAGAATGTGACATATGATTTTGAATTGTTTAAAATTAGAGAGAATTGCTTATATAATATACTGTTTCTCATAAGTTGCTTAATATTTCTATTAAATATGAGAAAAAAAATGAAATAAATAACTTATTAATAAAAACTATTAAAAAAATTTAGGTAGATTACTTAAAATTAAGGTAACATATAAAGATGCTCTAAATAAACTAATTATTATATGAGTTAGACAATTAAGCACATTGTTTTGGAGGATTACAAAAATATATCCTGAATGCAGTCCAGTTAGATTAGTCGAAACCCTCTACAAATATCAATCTAATTTTTCTATAATAAGTCATAAAAAATAATTTTTTCCACTTAACTGATAATCATTTAAAATATGAAAGATGTTAGCTTATTCTCCTTGCCATTTTTAGTCACGTGGGGGATCTAGAATAATCTAAATAGTTTTATTATTATTAATTTTCCATGTAAGAATTAATTCTGAAAATCTTATCTCTTTTATTATAAATATCACTTATTAGTAACTTTTCTATTCACATCATTTTATCCAAATCTCTTTTCTTTAGCTTGTTATTCGTGCTAATCTTCACCGTCTTCTTCCTCTCTTAGATTTTTATCTTTCTCATTTTACACCTTAAGCCACCGTTTTCTAAAGTATCATTATGCCAAAATTAGTAATTTTAGTGCTTTAATCATAAAAACCCCACCAACCAAGCTTCACCACCTCTTTATCAAAGCTTTTAATTAAGGCATAAGAGGGAGTGGGGTTTAACTTCTTAATTCTTGTCTTAATTGACTTGTAGGAGGATTTTCCCCTTAAAATTCATTTTTGTTTACTTAACTCATGATCAATCCCTATTTTTGTTATTTTTGTTATCATCATGTTATTATGTTGTTGGTTTGATTTCCTTATGTTAGGAATCTAAAGGGCATAAAACTTTGAGAGATTTTCATTAATAGGTTACTAGCACACCAAACAAGTAATTTGACGTTACACTTCAACCCAAACTTTAAGGCATCATATTTATAAATTTTTCTCACTTATATGTTACTCAACTGATTTATTTCTATTTAATTTAAGATTTAATATTTACACTTGCACTTCAATAATTTCTCGTTTAAATGCAAGTTTCTTCCATATGGTACCTTTGCTTCAAGCATAAGCTTCTAAATATTTTCACAATTAGTTAGACCATTACATTGTCATAGATATATTATCAATACTTGCACCATCGTTAGCTCACATATAGCTTACCCCCGTATTTTCAAGAAGACTTCTGATCTCTTTACATGGATCCATCATCAAGGAAACTTTCGATACAAGAGATCCCATACTTAGACCTATCACCAATTCTATTACACTTGTTTGAGTTAGTCACTAGGTTAAACCATCGACTTTGGTATCAATTATTGGGAATCCAAAGGGATAAAACTCTAAAAGATTTTCACCAATGGCCCACAAGCACACCATACAGATGACTTTAATTTGGATGCTTGAAATTAAATATATATATATATATATATATATATGTAACAAGAGATCAAATGACTCATGAAGTAACTATAAGAAAGTTACTTTTCACCTTTATCATTCATTTTCTTTAAATCCAATGTTTGTAATGAATAAATAATCGTAATCATTAGATTTCAAGAAAATAAATTGTGAGAATTGAAAGTAACTCTTTTAAAAACACTCTAAGAGTAATTTAATCTCTCCTCTCTCTATATATATAGTCTTAAAAAGTTAAATTGTATGATGTTGTTGTATGGTTAATGGGCTTTAACCCAACTTAAATTTATTTGGTTAGAATAAATCTTTTTCACTGAGCTCTTGATAATTAATAAAATTAATTAAGGTTTGGTATAAATAATGAAAGAACAAATTTAAAATGGCATTTTCTTTGTAGTTTGGACTTTTAGTCGATTAGAGAAGAAGGAGGAAATAAAATTTATTTTTACAAATAATAATATTATCTTTAGCAAATAATTATGTAGTAAAAAAATTTATAAACAGATATATAAAAAATTATTAATAAAATAATTATATATAAAGGTATAAAAATTTATGATTTAGAAAATATTCTACGATCATATTGATATAATGCCAGATTCATGAAAGAATTTTTAATATGCTCTATGGTTGGAGTATAGTCTTATCTTCTACATCAGAAAACAATTATTCTTGTTACTAGTAATAAACTTAGTTTATAAAAATGATTTTGTACCAATTATAGTTATTGTAGAGGATTATTACATTTAGTAATATAAGATGAAAATGTAAAAAAAAAAAAAATAAGGATAAGGATAAAACCAAACAAATTAAATTAAGAAACTATACATAAAAATACATGTACACACACATTTATTTTATTAATCTTGTGTATTTTATTTTTACGTTGAAATTTTATTTATTTGGTTGTGTTTATTGTTATCACGAATTTTTATTTAATTCTCAAGCTTTCTTATTTTGGATTATGAGTTAAGCTAGATATAGAGTGTATCTTTGTAAACACTATGATAATGGATCTAAAACTTTGTTAGATTGTCTAAGAAGTGGATAATAAAACATAGAAACTAAGTCACATGCATTCCTTGTTTTGTTTGGATCATGTTGTGATGTGTTTGTGATGCCATGAGTTAATGATGATGAAGGACCGTGTAGTATGACAAGTGTTCTAGAAATGGAAACTTACAACATAGTACATTGTCAAGTGAGAAGCAAGGACCACTATTAAGGTCTAGAGGGTATGGTATTGAATTATAAACATCCTAATGGTTAGGATAGTGACCTTAAGTTAGGACAAATCACATACACTAGTTTGATAATCTTGACACTTGTTCAATATCACAAAATTGGTAGAGAGCATATAGCGTTGTGGCCTAATAAGTGTAAAAATTTAATATATTTATGTAGAAAATTTGTGTCTTTTGGGCTTTATTATTGTGGAAATTAGCAACTATTTTCTAAT
>JAMLFT010012239.1:0-10544 GCA_026544285.1 Pachyrhizus erosus | reverse complement strand
ATATTATTTCTTAATAAGTCTCATTCTAGACTATATTTAGTTTTATTCATTTAACAATCAGGATATATTTCATCCTGTGAATGCATTCAAAAAGTTCGCATTAATTATTATTTGTCTTATTCATTTAATGAGACTATTAAAAAAAGTTTTAAAATGTGGCATTTAATGAAAATCATTAAATGTTATACATTAATTTGACATTAAATATATATTCTAATTATTTAAATATACGAATCACTAAATATATTAAATATTAATTTAATTATTATTTTAGTCCTCCAACTTGTTCATGAAATTCAAAACAATCTTCTTCTGCCTTTGCAAGTTTATTTCTTGAATATGATACTTCTTTTGCAAGCTTGCAATTCCTCGATTAGTGAGGTGACTTTCTACTTCAACTTTTCTTTTTGTAGAACATACCTATATAAATCACTCTCCTTTATAGAATCATTTGTCTTGTCCTTTAAAGCTTCAATACATTTGAATTCAATTTAAACTTAGGAGATTATCATCTATCATTTATTTATCAAAATTATAAATATAATCAATTTTTTTTTAATTTAGATGAATTCAAACCTAATTCAAATTAACACAAACAATTAATCAATTCTAACTTTGATCCTAATTAAATTTTTAAAATGAAAACATATTCATGCATTTATTTAAAAAATTGAAAAGAGAAAATAAAAAAAAACTCAATTCATAAATTTGAATATTAAGTATAATAAAACTCAAATTTATCTAGACATAGGAATCCTTGGATTAAAAATATGATTAGTCTTCCATAAATATCATCATAGAAAGTTCCTCAACCAAAATGAAATAGAGAAGAGAGACTAAAAATGAATTCATTCTTAAAAAAATTTCTACAAAAAATGTCAACATTTGTTGCAATTACATGTGTATTTAAAGTATAGTTAACTAATTAACTAATTACCCAACAACTAACAATTAATAACTAACACACATGTGAATAGAAATATGAAAATAATGTTTCTATACAAGAAAGTTAAACAAAATTATTGGACTATTTTGGACTCACTTGAAGTATAAGTAAGAATCTTTTGAAATGTAGGGATTGAAGTTCTGTTTTATCTTTGTAAATGATTTGTATCCAAAAGATACAAATTCCAATAGGTCAAATGTAAAAAAAAATACTTAAAATAGGCTAAAGATTTTCATAAAAACAAGTTAAAACTATGTAAAATGAGACACTAACAAGTGTAAAATAATGTTTTATCACTTTACAATAACATTTAACACTAAAAAAATTGGTGTGCTTAATATATAAATAAAAATTATGTATTCTCTTGTGCTATTTATAAGATTTAAATTAAATGTGGTTCTTAAACCTCTTTCTATGACTAATTCATAATGTTCTTTACATTAATTATTTTTAAATTAAAATACTCCTAGTTAAGATAAAGATTATAATGAAAAATAATTAGAAGAGAGAGTATTAATGACAAGTATAATTTAAAAAATATATAAATTTAAGATATAATGTTATCAAATAAATTAACTATTTTTCTTAATATATATTAAATAATTGACCGGATTTTATAAAAAGGATTAGAGAGAGTAATATATATTAATTAAATGGAGACCTAATTCGCATATATATTTACTATTACTAATCAAAGAAATATATATATAAATATAGTATAATTTCATTATTATATTATTTGTACAGTTACGTAAGTGTATATATAAATATATTTATATACTAAAAAATGGATAATAATTTTTTATTAATATGCTACTATTTGTATATTTATGTTTAAACTTTGGTGAATTCTACCGTGAACAAACGTAATAAGTGGTTTACGGGTGAACCACAACTTATTACTGATATATATTATAAAACATTTAACGGTTCAAGATTAACAAATTATAAAATTTATAATCAGTCTTTGTTAATGAATTAATTATAATAATTATAATAATCCAATAGGCATGGTGTCCAAAGTATATATGATGGTCAGCATGCACAATTGGCTAAAGCATCGTGAAGTCACTGGCAATGATTTTTTCTAGCTGGTGATCGATACCGTTTCCGTTTCACATCGTCGCAAAAATCATGACTCTATTAGACGTTCCTTCGTTTCCGGTGGGTTTTCCATAACACTAAAGTTTCTTTTCTGTTGACAGCATACTCTCTTTCAGAATCTGTATACATATACTTCTAAAACCCGGTTGATATGTTTCTACTCTCTTCTTTGATAAGTTTGTAGTTACCATAGAAACTAAGTGACATTTTGTGTGTTTTCCTTTCTTTATTTAATTTAAGAAACTTACAGAAGAAGTTTCTTTTGTCTTGTTTGTTCGCACTCATACCTACTCTCCCGTTCCTCATTTCTACTACTCTAGCCTTTGCATCCAAAACTCCAACAGCCAGCAAGTAGTAGTGCTCCTTCAAAGCTTCTGTCACTTCTCCAAACTCCAGTTCTTCGACTCCAACTCTCCATCTAGGCCACCATTATTTAAATCCAAGGAGGTGCATTTTCAACATCACCTTTATTACTCTTTATCAAATTATCTATATTATATATTTCTGGTTAATATTGGTCTATTTTTGTATGTGAAGGTGCTGGATTAAGTATTTTAATATATCAAAGTTTTGTTTCTCTTATAAGGACTTAAGATACTAAACATAAAGAGTTTTTATTTTTTGTAAATTATTGTTATGATGTAACGCTAAGAAGTTTGTTTCTTTTCCTTTTATATATTTGGTTAGGTTTCTGTATATTTTGTTGGAATTTGGAAGGAATATAAGTGAATCTAGTTGATGGAAGATGTCAAAATAACTTGATGAAGGATGATGTAGAAATAACCTGATGAGTGGACAACAACACAATAACAATAAAGAATTTAATCACAAAATAAATGTAGTAAAAATAAATATTTCTAACTTGCAAGAACTTTTGAGGAACAATAGCAAATAAATAATAATAACAAATTATTACAATCACGTAAGAGATACTAAAATTTTATAATATAAAATATCTCATAAAAAAAAGGTAAAAATTACATGTCATTTTAACTAAATAAATAACTTTATTATGATCAATAAGAATTTAAAAAGTCTGAATCATTTGCACAAAAGAAGATTAACAACCAAACAAACAACAAAACAATAAAAATTATAAATCATAAATAAAAAAGATAAAAATTTCAAAGAATAAAAATACTGTGCAAATAGAATATCTAATAACTTATACCTCATATTACTTATCTAACCATTAAAAAAAAAATCAAATATTTTGATCAGCTATCAAAATTTCAACTCAATCTAACAATGAGTGAATATGCAATTATGATTTTACAATAACTACTATGTATATGATGAAAATAACTTTTTTCTTTTCTTCTCTCTCATACTATTGTAATTTTCTCTTGTTTTAGACTTAACTCTTTCTTACGATTTTTTATATCCCTTTTTGCTTTGATAAGTAAGACATCGAGTGAATTTTTCAATTTTAGATCTTTCTTTAAATAGAAAGAGAGTTCAATATCTAACATAATCAAGTAAGATCTGAATAAGTATATACTATATTCTAATTCATTTTCTTGGCCATGCTTTGTATTTGCATTTTCATACATATTTATTTGTTTTTCAAAAACATTTTTATTGACACTAATCCAATAACTCATAACGTGTATGTATTGAAATTCTATTGCTATTTTTGTTTATAATTATATTTATATTATTATATTTACTGGATGGGATTTGGATTAATGGGGTATACAAGATATATAATGGCATTGGTCTACACATTGTCATTTACTTTCAGGTTATATAGGAAAGTTGCTACAATATTTTGGAGACATATTAATTATGATAGGTGATACGAAGCTTTTTGTTATGGTGCCATATATGATTTTTGTGTTTAAGTGACAACTTAAATTTTGTATATAATACAATATAATATTATATATTTGATTTATACATTAAATTTTATTTTGGCTCCTCCAAATTTTTGGGTCAAGCTCCAGGACTGTTTCCTATCACGATATCAAGGATTCGATTCCTCTTTTCTTCTTACCATGCACTATCTTTCCCTACGCCGGTGGTGATAGTAAACTCTTCACAACTGCAGGTTCGTAGCTGCGAACACGATAGCGATTGTAGCAGCACAGCGGTAATATTCTCAATACCCATTTCGTTTTTTTATTCTTCATCAATGTTGAAGCTTGGGTGTCAGAGAAGGACCGGACATTGTTGGAAGGAAGGGGACAATGGAAGCGGCGAGCCCTCACTTTGGGTCCCGATTATGAAAAGGAAGGAGATTTATATATTTGTTTATTTAATAATAGTAAATATATATGTCCAACTTTGGTCTCAATTTAAGATATATATGTTAAAATATTTATTATTATATCAAGCATACTAATTCGTCTAGTGATTAAGTGTTGTTTGAAAGAGTTTTAGATGGAGGTTCTATCTCAACTCTTTTACTTTTAATAATTTTCATCATATTTTCACACATAAGTAACAGCACAAAAACCAAAAATACGACTAAGCGTGGGAAAATTATTCTTTGTTTTTTTTTTTTCAATCCTTAATTTACCACATTAGTTACTTAATTAACTGATCTAGGCATTAAAATAGTACGTGAGATAAAGATAAAAAAAAATATCTTAGCCTATTGATAAAGCATAATTTTGTGTATATTAGTATTTTAATTCACATATATTTGACATATTTTTATGGAAGTTTTTGTTTTTGTTCATTGATTTTGAGATATTGAATCTCATTAGGTTCAAGTGTTAACTTTTGTTAATTTTGTATTTTTTTTCTCATTTTTTACATTATTTTTGTGCACATGTCATCTAAGGATCAAGAATAGAGTTAGAGTTTGTCACCCTACATGTGAGAATTTCATATTTATACTTTTTAACTTAATTTTGTATTAATAAATCAAAGAAAATTTTTATAATTTTAGTTGTTTATGAGTTTTTGGAGTGAACCTTAATTGTTTATAAAGGATCTATGTTTTACACATTATAAATACTCATGATTGTGACACACATAATCATACTTTTCACAATTTTTAGGTTTACACATACATTAGAGTAGTTAGTTAAAGTTTGTTGGAGTGATATTCTCTCCTCTCTCTTCCTCTTCCTTTTATTCTTTCATTTTTTATTTTCTTTTTTTCTCCTTTATTCTTCATTTTCATTTTATTTGAAAAGTTTACAATGGTGATAATCATGGAGAGTTAATCTCATTTTTAATCTGAGGGTTTTAAAGTCTATGTGAGTTTAAGTACTTCTATGATTTATATTTGAATTTATGAATCGTGTTTTCTCTTCTTTTCTCTTTAATTTTATAAATAGGTGCATGATTATGTTTTAATTTGAGAAATTGAATTTGAATTAAGATTAAGATTGATTAATCATTTCACGATAATTGATTAATTACTTTGAATTCCTCTAAATTAAGAAATGCAATTATGCTCCTAATTTTGATGGATGAATGTGAGATGATAATCTCATGATGTCAAATTGAATCACATGATCATAGATTCATTTTATCTTTTCTAAAATCGTGATGATTTATCAAAACATTAGATCCTTGAATTATCTATTTAAATATGTTTTCAAACCCTAATTTTTGTAACACATAAAATATTAATCATTAACAAATGAAATTAGGTTATGACAATAAGAGATGACAAAATGGGATCTCCTTACTAGGCTAACTTGCTTATCACTAAATTTTTTGTAAGGTAAGTTAACTCATCAAGTCAACTTTTTAAATTGTCTTAATTCTTGAAAAGTC
Source organism: Pachyrhizus erosus (assembly GCA_026544285.1). Classification (NCBI taxonomy): domain Eukaryota; kingdom Viridiplantae; phylum Streptophyta; class Magnoliopsida; order Fabales; family Fabaceae; genus Pachyrhizus; species Pachyrhizus erosus. The sequence goes on along the minus strand of JAMLFT010012239.1, from coordinate 4,759 downwards.
ATAATACAATCTTAATTTTTTTTTTCAATCATCCTCACATTCATATTTTCACCTTTAATATTCATTTGTTTTCAAGTTATATATTCTAATTTAATTTTTAATTATTTAATTTTTTATTATTAAAATGAATTGACCTATCATTCCATTGTAAAATAAGGTGAATTGACATTTATAATTTATTTTAAAAGGATGGGTTAATTTATCTTATCTTATCATACTTTAATTTTTTGTGAAATAGGAACAAAACAAGGTTGGATGACAAAGACTGACCTACATTGTTACCTTATTAGGGATTAAGTACTTAAACATGAGTAGGCACAAACAAAAAGTAGATTATTTCAATTGTAGTGTCCAAATACATAAATAAAGGTTAAAATAAAATTTTTATTTTCACATTTTACTCAATTTATAAATTTGGTTCTCCTATAAAATATAGAGACATTTGATCTCTCTATTTTTCAAAATCAACAATTTTGATTTAACTATCAATTCCCAAATGTTGACAATTAATAATAAAACGTTAATTGTTAAATCGTTAACATGATTGTATATTAGTGAGTTTACTTGTTTTTATGTCATTTTATATACTTTTTTTGTTTAAATATATTTTTATCCTTGTAATTTAGTATTTTTTTGTTTTTCATGCTCAAAATTTTGTTTTATTTTAATATTTTCAAATTATGTTTGTTTAATTTTTTGTCGTTGTTGTGAGTTTAGGTTACAAAATGATAACGTAACAAACGGTTTGATAATGTCATCATGTCACATCATCATTGATGATGTTACAATGATGTCATTATACCTAGTTATTACCTTGTAAATTGAGTTTGTTTTTATTTTTGTCTTATAAACAAGTTGTATTTGCTTTTAATCCTTGTAAATTATATTTATTTTAATTTTTGTCCATATAAATTAGTAATGATGTGATATCCTATGCTAACGTGACATGATGACTTCATAAAGTAATGATGTGACATAATAACACCATTTTTATAATAACAACTAATAACAATAATGAAAAACAAAACAACCATAATTTGTAAAGATTAAAACAAAAAAATTACAAGAATGAAAAAAATGACTAAATTGTAAGAAAAAAAAATACATATTTAAGCCAACCTTTTTTTATTTGTTTTTGCTTTATTGTTTTGGCATGATCTCATCTATTTTTGAAATTCAGTTTTATATTACATTCTATAATTGATTTTTTTTTTATAAGTTAGCATTCTTTAAGTTAGTTACCAATTAATTTGAGTACTTATAGTTGGTTTACCTTAGTGCAGTCTAAATAATTACAAATCACCTAGTATATGAGAATCCCCTACCTACATATATTCCACTTTTTAGAGTGATTGCTAAAACCAACATTTTCTTGAAGTAGTCAAATAAAATTTTTATTCAACACATTCTTGAACAACTGAATCATTGGAGAAAATTATACATCTAGATAAACACAAATTTGGAGAACGATCACCATACATGAGACAAATGATTCTTAACACAAATTTTGAACTACAATTTTTTTTTTAATTTGGAATATATTTTTCATATTCGTGTCTAAAAAATATACAACAATAAATTAAATACAATGATAAAAAAAATTATAAACAAATTAAGGTAATTTAGGCTGGGCATCTAGTCTGCTCTGTTATATTGCCTTTAATGACGTTTTTTTTGTTGTTCATGACATGTAAAATTGCACTCGTTGATGCATGGTAAAGTCTTCGACACATATACAAAATCTGACTACCTGTAAAATATAGTGTCACAAAGACCCAAACCACAAGTATGAGTAGTTGAAATAGTAAATTTGACGTAAAAATAGAAAGTATTAGAACCGAACCCAAAGACCCAGTGCCTAGAGCTATTGAAGCAGCAAATTTGGAATAGCTTTTGCGGCGAAGGGTGTTACTGATATAGTATGCAAGGGCAAAGCAGTAGATGATGTTTGCCGACAAAAACACCCACATTTTTGCTGTGTGTGTCACAAATGGGGACACGTTTGAGGTTTGACAATGCACTTGAAGGACAGCAACTAGCATGGGATTTAGGAAAACAAAAACTGCATGCCATGGGATTGAGCTGCACACAAAAAATTCTAAATTGTCATAAAAGATACCCACATGTGTGTAGCTGTTTTCTCTAAAATATATCTATTGCTGGCTAATTCAATATTAAGTCAATTTATCTCAAGGCTAAAATTTAATAAAGGAGAAATGTTATTTATATAACAATTCATACCACAAGTTGTACAATATTTTTATATTTTATCTCTTTTCTATGCATAGTTTATTATGTGTTATAATGATGTAGAGAGATAAATATAAAAATTAATTATGTATAAATTATTGTATATGTATATCACATGTCTTCTAATAGTATCTATTTTTTTTTTATTTACACATGTTTTTTATATGATCATTTACACTTTTCTTATGGAAAAGTAAAGATAAAGTGGTCAATACCTATGTTACAATATATACTTTTCTTATTTTTCATTTAAAAATTTGGTGCAAGAATGCAATTAAAAAAATTAATTATGTAAATAACCTAATTATTTTATTGTTATGTAAATAATATAAATTAAATTATAAGCAAGCGGCCCATTCACTACAATTTGTTAATTATTTTGAAAGTTAAAATTTAGGTTTTTAAATTTAACTAAAATATTTAGATGTTAGTATTATAATACAAATAATGTTAAATGTCACCATTGATATATAATTTTATTACTGAAAATAATGACTTATTGATCCTAAAACTATACCTTTATATTAATACTTAAAAACATATATTTTATTTAAATTTTAAAAGTGTCAATTTTTTTAATAATTATTTTACTAATTGTATTCTTTAAATATATAATTTATATAAAAAAATGTGAGACTAAATAACATAAATTATGACTTTAAAAGACTAAAATCACTTATTAGCTTTTAAATGTTAAAGAAATCATTTGGCAGAGAGATTTTGACCTATATAATATTATTTTAAAAAGTATTTATAAAAAAATACGTTACAAGAAACTAATTACTTATATGCGGTGAAAAAGAACGGGTTTGTCAGAAAAAAAAAAAACATTAAGGCCAAATTGAAGTTTTGTTCTCCCTTTATTTTTTTTTATCTGCATTTTTTATTTTTATTTTTTATTTGTAATTTTAGTTTTCAAATTTTACAAAATTATAATTATAATTTAATTTGTAATTTTATATAAGCTTTATTTTTATTTTTTGATCTGATTAAATTTTAAATTTAACATATTCATTTAATATATTATAAAAAATAATATTAATTATTTTAATATTCTGATGATAATAATAATATTTTAATTTATTATTTTTCAATTAAAGATTATGATGCTAATTATTTCATAGTTATTAAATTGTTAATTAATTAATTAATATTAATTATTAAATATTACGAGTAAATAGATCTTTTAATAGAATTAATGATATAAAATAAATTATAAATTTAATTTATTTTCTTAATTATTTTATATCAATCAAATTGCCATAGATCAATTATATAAATATCTCATGGTGAAATGTTTATTTTTTTTAAAGAGATACAAATGTAATCCGATTTTTTTATTGTGTAAAATTTAATTAATTTTATATTATTTTTAACAAAAATAAAAATTAAGAAATATATCAATATATATATATATATATAACAAATTCATTCTATACATGTATAACACGAATACGCGATCTAGTTATATAATAATATTAATATTTGTGCATCAGCGTATGTGCATATCTTATTACTTTGTCAAGCACTTTTTTCTATTATTCTTCGTGTCATTTATTTAAATTTATTAAAAATTATTATTTTTTATGAATCTTATTTTTTTAATAATTTTTTTTAATTTTAAAAATTTATAAAAATTAATCAATTTTAAATAATTACATAAAAATATTAAAAACAACATAGAAAGTTTGAATAACATTTCTCATATTAACAATTGAAGGTGAAAAGACCTACCTTTCAAGTTCAACGTTGATGAAGAGTGCATTAGACCTGCGCTTGCTTTTGCTGATCATCATTCTGGGCGTACGAAATCCTCTTGCCAAGACTACTTTCATTTGTTGCCTTTCTTTCATAATCATATCTACGTTATATAATGTTTCACTGTTTTGTTTTCTTAATTATATATATATATATATGGGGGTGTGGGAGTGTCCCCGTAAAGACCTTTTCGTTTAATTTCTATGAAGTTTCCGGTGGACCCCAAAGTTGGCCTAATTTTGTTTCCTCGTCACTCCTAAAAATTGTGCAAAGAATAGTTGCATGACTGAGATATTTGTTTGCCTTATTAACCAAAGTATTGTTGAGTCAAAAGGGCCATCCTCAGCCATATCACATCATTATTTTAACAATTTTATAATATACTTATAAGACATATTTAATTATTAATGTCACAAATATATATTGATAATTATATAAATACATTTTTTTAATAGCAAACATAATCTATTAAAAAAAATACAAAAATATTCAAATTCATATAAACATATTTATTTACTCTTGATAACTTATGAAAAAAAAATTTCAATCATCACATATTTCACTAATCTTATATAACACTATTAACTATTTTGCAATATATTTAATCATTAGTATCTCAAGAACATGTCTATATAATTATATTTATTTATTTTTAATCATTTAAAAAAATAACTATAATATAACTTACATATTTCATAAAATTATACAAATATTCTTATTTTTTTTCTATCTTTACACTAATTTTTTTAAT
>JAMLFT010012238.1:0-10544 GCA_026544285.1 Pachyrhizus erosus | reverse complement strand
TCCAGCTTTAATAAAATATCTCAGTTGATCAATAAAACACAATTCAACTTGAAAGTTCACAATTGGGTTTAGGGTTTTGGGTTTACAATTTCCATTGCTTCTATGCCATCATCATCTAATCCATATAACTCCGTCCACATATCAATAAGAGCAGGAAGAGGAATTCTTTGATCTTCAGGAAATAGCCCAAGGTCCATGAAGCACTTCTTGATGTAGGGATTATCTTCCAAAATATCCAAAAGCTTTGGAGGTATGTAAGTAATTCAGAATTAGAATCAAGTATAGAATAATGACCTTGCGAAAATTCCTCCACTGTCTTTTGCCATAACTCATTAGACCGATGACTGAGTGATCTACCAGTCACTTTAATAGCAAGGGGTAAACCCTTGCAATATCTCGCAACCTGCATGTCATGATGTCAGTGCAAGCAAATAAGGTTAGTAAACAAAAGGTTGTAACTTAGGTCCCAAGCAGAAAGTAATCTACCATCTTGTTGCTTTGATGGGTCAATACACAACATTCTACTCTCTAACTTATTTTTTATTTTTTTGCGAACTATATGTTACAAGTGGTTATATCCAATCCTATCTTTTCATGTTTACTTTAAGTGAATGACTTCAGACAAAAAGGGCAGGTACAGATTACTACCAATGTGATAAAGTAAGAAGAATCAAATCACCTTTTCAACAATTTCTTTTGATGTTGATATTGTGTATTTTATATTTTCACGCACATCTGAAGTTAATGGAGGAAATTTAGATGCAATTGCTCGGGTACTTTTGTGTTATTTTCTGATTAGACTTATAATTTCATTAGATAGTCAATTTATAAAATTTCGCACTAAGAAGACATTTAATATAGAAAAAGTTTCTAGTTTTTCGAAAATTTTAATTTGAGATTATTATCAAAGTAAAATTCTAAATTGAAAATCAGCATCAAAAGTACATATGAATTATATTTAAATTGTCCTAAGTTAATGAATTCCATTTATTAAAGAATAGTAATATATATACCTCTACATATTATAAACTTTAGTCATATATATTATTTCTTTTTCTTTAAAATATATAATTATCTCTTTATATATGTAAAAAGTTATCTTATTAATGTCTTTATGTATAAAAGTTACTTGTTTGGTTCCTAACACTATTAACTCTCTTGTATATTTTTAATTAATAAGAATTCTAGCATTTTGAGAGCTACTCTTTAAGGGAAGATGAAAAAACTAACACTTAAATATTTCTTAAGTATCTCATTCTATTCCATGTGAGACTTAAGCATGTATAATATCCAAACCCTTATAGCCCCAAGAAGAGAAAGATGACTTCAAAATATTCCTGTACCAACTCTGAGGCTTTCAAAATATTAAGCCCTTATCTAAATATTCCTGTATTTCTTTTTTACAATATTCTAAATATTGTTGGTTCATTTGTATTGGGCGTGATTTTGTAGGTATTTGTTTCTCATCAAAATTATCTATGTATGATAATAAGATAGTGTATTTCTTCCTATGCCAAAAAGCAGTCGGATTGGTTTCACATATTTCTTTTATTATCTTTCCTTCATATTTTTTAATAAGTTCTTGGAGATTAGATGTTCTAAGTTGTTCTTTTATTCCTTTAAATCTAATTTTTTATTTAATAAATTTATTTATTTTTTCTTATTTTCAAATATAGATTATTCCTTTAACAAATTTAATTCTCTTGTCCTAGGAGGTTTTATGAATTCAAAACATATATTTTTTCCTAGGACTTGTGTTTCTAACCCTTTTTAAGTTACCTGAAAGGGGTATAATAATGTTAAAAAATATGTTCCTAATATCATAGTAATATTCATATTTTTTTATTAATACTAATGAAGTATGGTAACATATTTTTTCTTTATATATTTTAACATTGAATAATTTATATTGTATACTCATTTTTGATCTATTTGCACTAGTTACTTTCTCTTTTATTTTTTCATAATATTGGATTGGAATTAACCCTTCTTGTATACAATTTATATCTGCCCCTGAATCTATTAGGGCAACTATTTTAAAAGTTTCATTTTTAACTATTAAAGTAATTTTTGTATGTCATTTATGTGTCGTTATAAGGCTTAATATATTCATATAGTTTTCTTTAGTCTCTAATGAAGATGATCCTTTAGTTTCTTCTTGAGTAATTAAAGTATTAGTTTGATTTCTAATTATTTCTTTTCCTTCTAATTCTAATAATCTATATTCTAATGCGGTATCATTTTCTTTTAGTAGTTGTATTTCTTGTTTAAGATTTTTAATTTTATCTTGTAAATCTTTTATTGTCACTTGTTGACTTGGTACTTTAAATCTATTATAAATTTCTTTTATACTAATAGGTTCTATTTGTTTTTGCGTTTCTTCAGTTTCTTGTACTAAATTACTTAATTGTATTAAGAATTCATCTTTTAAAGGAGAGACTTCTAGTTTATCAATTATAGATACTAATGTTCCGGTTTGTTCCTTGGTTGACATATTTATTGTTTTACAATTTTCACAATTACATAGACTTGGGCCTAAACAGTGATCTTCATCACTTTGTTCTTGTTCTTGTTCTTCTTCACTTGAAGTGTTATTTTCTATTTGGTCTATCTCTAATTCACTACTGAGCTCTTCTTTAGAATTATTTGTTTCTTCTTCTAAATTAATTAAGATGTTAAGTAGGTTTTCCTTTAATGTTTCATCTTTTATTTGGTTTATCTTCTTAACTATTTTATAATTATTTGCATAATGGCCTGCCCATCCACACTTCTAACAAACATTGTCTTTCTTTTTGAAGTTTTTATATTTTTGTTTTCTAGTTGGTTTATTTTCTTGTGTTTGATAGTTTTGTCTATTTGTATTGTATGGTTTTCTATAGGGTGTTCTTTCTACTTTGTTTTTTTTTAATTATTTTCTTTTTTCTAGCACTAGGTGCTTTGATAGGTTCCATACCATATTGTTGACAAAAAGTACTTATCTCTCTTGTTTATCATACTTTCTTTTCTAAATTTATTTTGTAATTTAAAGTCTGTACATATTTGTATTCCTGTTTCTATTACTATATTATGTATTTGACTATACGTTAATATGTCATAATGTATTGGTTTACCATAATATCTTTCTAAGTTTAACTTTACTTTTTTTGAGAATAATTTTGGGAGTCTTGCCAAGAATCTTTCTTTCCAGAATCCGGCAAACCCATCTTCTCTTAATGTTATTTTGGATAGGAAGTTGTCTTTATACTAGCAGTAATCAGACATTGTAGGACAACATAAATTAGCTAGTTGGTTAACTTCCCTTTCCTTAAATATGTTGGGATCTCCTACAAAGTTTTGAATTATTGAATAGATTAATGTTGATACAACATCTTCTTGGTTTGTTTCTGATTTTACACTATTGATTATAGCTAATTTGTCTTGTTCTGTGCATAAGTTATCCCACTAACCTTTTAATTGGCCGATAAATCCTTGTATTATTGCTATTGCTGTAGATTTGTCACTACAACCTTTGGTTTTATGGGCTATTGCTGCCATGGTCATTTGGCAGGTTAAGTCTAAAATGGATTGTTCACTTAAGCCATCTAGGTTCCATTCCGCTATTTCATTACCAGAGAAAGAGTTTTGTACTAACTCTCCTCTTTCTTCAAATTGCACATAAGCTATAGTAGGTCTTAGGTAATAATTTCTAAGTTTTGGATATGTTCTCATTTTATTAATTTCCAAAGTGTTTATTGTATTTTACTCATACTTTCCAATTTCTCTTTAAGCTCTTCTATTTTTAAATCAACACTACTTTTTAATTTTAATTCTTCTAATTCTTTTTGGGGTAATTAAATACTGTATATATAAGTTTTACTGATGGTTTGGAGCTACTTGGAATATCTATCTTTAAAGACCTATTTTTCATTCTGACTAATTGTTTAGACATTATTCCTAATACGGTGTTGGAATAATTCAATTAAGAATATAATTTTTTAATATCTTTTAATTTTATATTTTTATCTTCATATTTTATATCTTTACATGGACTTGCTTCTATTTCTAAATCTTTTGAGGCTTGTATTTTAATTCCCTATATTGGTGGATATTTTGATTCTATTATTTTGTCATTTATGATTTTTCAAGTATTATTAACTTTTTCTAAAGGACATATTGACTTATTATGAAAAGGATAATCTAAATTATTTATCTTACTATAATGTGCAAACCAATAAAAAAATAAAGATTTATTTCATGTTCTTTTAAATATTCATAAAATTCTTTTTTAAACTTTTCTAATTGTTTACTAGAGTATTGTTTAAAATACAAATCTGTTTTATCATTATTATATTCTTCTAAAAAGTCCTCTCTAATCCAATTTTTATTTATTTTAAATGGTTCTTCTTTATTAAGGGTGCTTAATATTTAAGAAGTTGTTAGAGAGTATTTTAGTGATTCTGATTTTATGGTTTCTTCATATATGGGTTTGGTTACCCTAGGGGTAATTTTGTCTAATCCTTTAAGATCTAAATTTATTGCAGACCCATCTATGGAATGTCTTGATGACTGTTCTTGATGGATTATGTGTGGTTCTCTTATCCTAATAAAGAGGATCTATTCATTCTTAATCTAATGTCTGAACCTTCTTGGATTATATCTTTGATTTGAGTATTGTATATTTTTGGTTCTTCTATAATGTTTTCTAGAATCCATTCTTTTGAAATTTTACTTATTACTTCATTATGTGTCAATTTTTTAGGAGTTTGGATTAATTATTTTCTTAGATTTGCTTCTACTAATATTATTTTTTCCTTAGAAGATAATCTTAAAGCTTTATAATTATAAACTATTTTGGTTATTTTATAATATATTTTATATATTATCTGTATTGGTCTTGAGAGTTCGTCTACAGTCTCTTCAGGAATCTGTACATATAATTTTATTGCGTTACCAGTCTTATCATTTTTAATATTCATGGAAAAGTTTGGATAACAGTTAAAGAATGCTGCTCTATCATGAAGATTACTTTCTAATATGACAATTATAGAATCATTAAATTTTTAAGTCTAATGTCTCTAAGCATTATTAATATTGGACTGTTTACTCCTAATTTGTAATTGAATTTTGCAGCTACTTGTATTAGTCCTATATGTATAAAATTATATTAATCTTTTATGTGTTGATCTAATAAAGATTGTTTTAATACGTTTATTATTTTATTATTCTTTGTTTCTGGATAACTATATTCTACTATATATACTTCATCTTGATTTGTTGACCAAAATTTATGTTGTTTATATACTTCACATTTTTTAACTATGAGTATTGACCAATTATGAAGGATATTTTCTATTTCAGCTATTTGTAACTCTTTTTCTTTATTATTATCTTGATTTAAGGATAAGACTTCTTGTGCCTAAGTTCTAACTATAATTTGTTTAGGGTTCTAAAGAAGTTTGGAATTCTAGACCTTTCTTTGGTTTCCATGTTACGAGACCACTACTGACCAACGACTTCATTGCCTCTCCTTAGGTCTTACTACCGGTTCCTTATTATTGGTCAGCTATGGTCCTAGTAGTAAGACCTAAGGAGAGGTAGTGATGATGAGTTGATTAAATAATAAGGAAGCAATTTTTAAAAGTAATAAGAGGTGATTGAATAGTGATATTAAAAATAATGATGAGTTGTAAGAAGATTGAAAAACTTACAAGTAACAAGGAAGACATTTAAGAAGAACTTCAAACTTTTATTTTGCATATATAAACTTCTTACAAAATTCTCTTACTTCTTTCTTACAAGTTCTCTTTTTCAAGCTCTACCTCTCGAATAACTGAGAGACTCCTTATATAGACTTATTACAATACTAGAAAACAAATATATACAATGATTTTACATTATTGAATCTGACTCATAATGCATTATTGAATCTGACTCATAATGCATTATTGAAATTCTTTTTTTTTTCTTATTCAACTTTTTGTCCTGTCATGGGGGTCTTATCAACTGTATGAAGATGTTTTGTCTGCCATTATTTTTCTCGTTTTGTTAATACATATCTTCGTTTAAAAATAAGGATTGTATTGAGAAGACTCTTCGTTTGAGCTTTGTCGGTCTGATCCTTGAAGTGATGTGGACTTCATCAATATCTGATCAAACTCTTCTTTTGATATGGCTGAAGCTAAAGAAACCATTAACTGTTGTTTTTCTTGTAAAAATAACGTGTCTTGCTTTAAAGGCGGAGATTCATTATTGGAATTGTGCCTGATCCATTCTTGTATCTTGTTTTTGCATATTAGATTATTGTTGAATTTTTTCCACCATTTTATTTTAACCTGTCTTGATAAAATTTTAAGATTTATTCCTTCATAAGGAGAACTTATCATATACTCTCATGCCTTGATCCAGGTTACGACTTGAGAGGCTATAAAGGAAATAAGATGATATCCATTTACAAAGGTTGAATTTTGTTTGAAGTAAGTGTATATATCATGAACTTCACTTAGAAAGATAGTTGGTAAAGATCCATAATCAAAGAACCATTTGAGGAACCATTTTGGAAACTTTAAGGATATTCTCTTTTTAAAATATATAAACCAAGAATGGGTTCCTGGCTTGACTAATAAAGTATGAGTCCATGCATTTATATAATCAAAATAATTATAGGTTTGAGGAGAGAATTTCCTAGAGAATGACCTTTGTTCATATAAGGGATTATTCCAATCTTGTGGAGATATATCTTCATAATCTTCATTTTGGAGAATTGGATATTGTCATCATTAACTTTATTATGGCTAATTTCTACTGAAACTGTGTCCACTAATATGAACTCATAAAATATTCGAGTCTTGGATGGGTTTGTTGGTAGATAATGGAAGTCTTGTGAGAATATTTTCAAAGATATTGAAATAGGGTTTGTAGATACCCATTCTTTTTCTAAGGGTAAAATAGATAAACTTCCTGGTTTATTTGTATAGTGATTTGCAACGATATTGGAAGTGGATGATGTAGAAGGATATAAAGAAGAGGAACTTTTAATTAAGTCCCTTGGTGTTACTAGTATATTATGATATTGTAAAGGAGTAAATCTGTTGTGGGAGATTAAAGGATGAGATTGTGGAGTTTTTACTATTTCTGCTAAGGTAGAGGATGATTTTATGGGTGTTGTGGGTCGTAAAGATATTGTGGATGATGTTTTATTTGATATTGTTATTGAAGGAGCTTTATTTAGTTTTAATGGGGAACCATATTGATCTTTGTTATTTTTTGAGCTGGAAGCTTTATTAGATCTCAGTGGGGGACCATAATCATTTTTCTCTGCTTTACTCATTTTTGTCAATTTGAGGCCTGTAAAAATTCTCTTGTTAAAAAATTTGACAAAAAATTGTTTTTTCCTTTTATATGTTAAATTAGAAAATCAAAACATGATAATAGTGTTTGCCATCTTGCAGAAATATGTTTTGAAACTAAATTTTGAATATGTTTTGTCAAAACACTTGGTGCGACTTTACAATCTGTGCGAATTAAAAACTTTTTGTTTTAATATTTCCCTATAACCTAATTCTGACGCATCAATTTCTACAATAAGTGAGGCTTCTGGATCTGGTATTCCTAAACATGACAGTTTTTTAACTATTTTTTTTATCTATTGTATGACTTGACTCATTTCATTATTTTAGGCTGGAGGGTTTTTTCTTAACCTAGAATATAATGAAGTACAAATAATTCTAATGTTTGGTATAAAATCAACTATATAATTTACACAACCTAAGAATCTTTGCAGTTGTTGTTTGTCTTGTATTTCATTAGGGAATTTTGAGGTAAATTCTAATGATATTTGTATTGGAGTAATTGTATTTTGATAAATTTTATAACCTAAAAATCTAATTTTTGTTTGAAATATTTTGATTTTTTTCTTTGATACTACTAACCCATTTTCTTTTATTATTTCTATAAATTTATCTAGATGTTTTATATGTTCGCTAATATTTTTTAAAAATATTAATACATCATCTAAATACACAATTGAGAAATTCATGTGAAGGTAAAGAATATCATTTATTATATTTTAAAACTCACTAGAAGCATTTTTAAGATCTTGAAACATTACGTTCCATTCATAATGTTCAAAGAATACTGCAATGTTGTCTTGTACTTATTTTTCTCTTCTACTGATATTTGATAATAGCCAGATTTCATATCAAATTTTAAAAATATTATACATGCATACGAAATATTTCACATCTCAAAAACTGTCACATGATAATATTTCACCCGGCCTTTAACGTCAACTCTTCTATAGATAATCATTTGTGAAATATCAACAAGTTTTGATGTCAATTAATAAATAACTCAACATTTAAAAAATTCATCCTTAAAATGTAAGACATTCATAATGTAGTCTTAATTTATTGAGACTAAATTACACTATAAAAATCAAATTAAGACATTCTTACTACAATATAAAAATCAAATTAAAACTCTATAACTTAACCATCAACATATAATAATAGATACTAAATAAATAACATTTACATGTGCAAGAATCAATTTAATAAATTTTTACACATAAAAACAAAATTAAAAATTTGTGACAATTTAAGAACTAAATTATATAATTAACTTAATTTTTTAATTACATCATATCACTCATTAATTTTATATTTAACTCCTTTTTTCTTTAGTTATGCAGCTGTATGTGTCTACAGTCCACAGATCTTTTCCCATTATTAAACTGTCGAAATCTTTTTCCTTTATTAAACGGTCAAGTTGACAAAAAGTACAGAAACTTAACAAATAAACTATGAAAGTATTTTTTTGGAGTATTATCATCCCTCCTAAATAATCATTAAAATCAATGACATTATATAACTAGTCTTTAAAATATTGAATATTCATCAATTTGATCCTTAAATTGATATATTTCAATAATATTGAGAAACTAATTTTAAAAAAATCAATATTTGATAGATTAATAATATAATTTCTAATATTTTAAAAATTATTTATATCATTTTATTGTTTTAGAAACTCCTTAGAAGAAAAGATAATATTTAAGACTCCTTAGAAAAAAAGATAATATTTAAGAGTAAATGAATGATTTATTAACATGACAGTTGAAGTTTTGAACTTATTAAACGGCAGGTGGTCTGAGTTCTGAGCGTTTTAAATGTACGCGCAATCCCTAAAAGGAAAGCGCGTGTAAGGTGGACAAAGTGTTCCAGGGGCAGCATATGTCTCTGTCTTAGATATTTATTATACTTCTTTAAGAAATTGCTTGCCAAAATCCATGAAAAGTCAAGGAAACAGCAATACAACTACTCCAACTACTACTCATGATTTGTCAAGTTATTTTTTTTTTCCCCTTTAATATTCAATCTTCAACCAATAAATAGTAAATAGTTTGTTTTACATTTACTAAAATATTTTTATTAGCTTTGTTTCAAATAAATAAAATAATAATAACAAATTTTTATTATTTATTTGAGAAAAAAAATTATAAGTCACAACTCACAAATAATAAAATATAAGTAACAATAATCTTCCTCTAAAAAAAGTAACAAAAAATATCGTTGTCTTCTTTACTTTTAATCAAAAGTAAAATAAAGAGTATAAAAAAACAAAAGAAAAAGAGAGTGGATAATGAACGGACAGGATTGGTTACCTGCAACCTAACTCATGGATTGGTCAAAGTTGCGCGTGAAGGTTGGTTCTGCAACTTCCGGCGAGTGGCGATTTGTGAATATGAAGAAGAAGGAGCGAATCCTTGACGGGGAGTGGACGATGAAGCAAGGTTCTGCGACGCGCCACGTGGATATGGATTTTGAGGCCTTCTTGGAGGGAAACATAGGAGAGAGGAGAATTAGAAGAAGAAAGAAAGGGATGTTTGAATGAACTAACATGTCTCTGGAGAGAAGAGGAAGTGTTCAATTTATCAAGAGTTAAGGAGATCGAGTTCAGTTTTTCTTCTCATCTGTTTTATTTTTCCCAATTTTCGATTTCGCTCATCTTCATCTTGTTTCGTCCTTTGCAAGTTTGAATGTTATTATCACATTCACTTGCAAGTTTTACATTAGGATAGAGGCAGATGCAAGGGAAATAAATAATAAGCGCGTAACTTAACTCTTAAGACTCTATTTAACTAATTTTCACTTAAATATCAATTTGATTTTTTTTTAAATTACTTTTAATTTTACTTTTTTATTTTTTTAAATATTATTTTTTATTTTAATTTTACTATTCAATAATTTTTTAATTTAATTTTTTATTTTTTAAATATATAACATAATATTAATATTGATAATTTAATAAATTATTATATCATTAAAACAAATAATTATGGTTTTTTAAAATTATTCATTTAAATATTTAATTAATCAATATAATATTATTAATTAATTTAAACAAATAATAATTTAAAAATATAATTTATTAAAAAAATTTAAACATAATTTTTATTAAATTTTTAATGATAATATAATAAATTATTAAACTATTAAATTTATAATATCATTTAATATTATTATTTGGCACAATATATTAAAAAAATAATTTTATTATATAAAATA
>JAMLFT010012237.1:0-10544 GCA_026544285.1 Pachyrhizus erosus | reverse complement strand
ATTTATTATTAACTTAAATATAAATTTAGTTTCTGAAAAATAATTTTTTTTTAGTTATGTAAAAAAATTTTAAGTTTATTTTTATTGTTTTAGTTCTTATTCTCAAATAATAATATTAAATAATGTTATAATAATAAATTTAACAGTTTAATTACTTATTATTCCATCAACAAGTCTAAAAAAATTGTCACGGACTTTTGCTATAGGGTAGTGGGTCTTAACCACCACTTGGTGGCTCTAAAAGTATGGCCAAAGTTTTTTAATTATAATGATTAGACCTTAAGCCAACTTTACGATGAGTTGGTAATAAATTAAGGTTTGCTTATCTTTGGTTTCTTGCACTATTACTACACTAATGGCTTCTTTATTGTGGGTTGACATAAACCTTAAAAAAATCTTACCTCCTTTAACCTTGAAGATGCACTTCTCATGATTTAGTCACATATTGTATTTCCTTACAATGTTGAAAATTTTGGCTAAGTCCATTGCGAGGTTTTCACCTATCTTAGATTTCACCACTATGTCATCCACACAAATCTCAATGTTTGATTTCACCACTATCTTAGATATATATTACAATGGTGATGATTGAACCAAGATAAAAATTGTGTTTCATTTTCTCAATCTCTCAATTGATTATATTAGTTTTTGGAATATTTCTTGATTTTCATGCTAGATCATCATATACTCTCATATAGGTTGCATTTTAGTTTACATTGATCATACTTTTACATCTTAGTTACCTAATCAAATTGTTATTATAGGATTTCAAGAAAAAATAATTTGAGACTATGTTTTTAAAAATCTAATTCATCCATTCTCTTGAATTCCTTGTCATTTGTCTAATAGTCATTTTAAAGGCAAAATAGTTGTCACTATAAGTGAGTTTCGATGTAATGGATGTATTTCTTGATTATTGGTGGGACTATATTATAAAAGAAATAAGATATTATCATCATGTAATTGTATATCTAGAAAATATCTCAATAGTCATAGATAGGTTAAGGAAAAAATGACATTTATCAAAGGAAAATTATTTGAGACATCATTTTATTAGCATACATGGAGTCAGGTAACTTAGTAAATTATAA
Organism: Pachyrhizus erosus; assembly: GCA_026544285.1. NCBI lineage: Eukaryota > Viridiplantae > Streptophyta > Magnoliopsida > Fabales > Fabaceae > Pachyrhizus > Pachyrhizus erosus. The sequence goes on along the minus strand of JAMLFT010012237.1, from coordinate 9,453 downwards.
TTAGAAATCATATTAAAATAGATAGTGTGTAGCTTGTTAACATGCTCCAACTAAAAAGTAATAGGTGTACATTAACTAATCTCTCTACACATATATATAATTGATCATGTTTTGAATTTTATCTTTTTTGGTCATTTTAATATTTTGAGCTGTAAGTTTAATTTTATTTGTTTTGAATTTGCAATTTTTTTTATTTATGTTATTTGGATTTATATTTTAAAGTTAAGCTATTTGTAGACTAATTAAATAGACAAAAATAATTTATTATTTTAACTCATCCAAGTTAAAACAATCATGTTTTAATTATTAACAACATCATCTTCTACAAAAGACGATCCTTTTTAATCGAATAAGATTATTATAAAAAATAAAACTTTTCTTTCAAATATTTTATTTACCTTATATAGTAACAAGATTTGAATTTAACATGCATGTATTGTTATTAAAAAAAAATTATATTATTAATCAATTAGAAATCATCATTTGTGCGACTCTTAAGATAATTAATATGAAAGTCACCAAACTTATAATTCTTAATTAAATGACACTAAGCATGGAGTTAGGTATAGATCCTAAGGGGGCACTTTCATCAAACAAATATATATGTATCAACTTTTATATAAAATATTCATTCAGGTAAAACATCCAAGGTGTTAATTAAAATTATCATAACATTACATAAATTGATCATGAGTATCGTAAGGCAAACTCAACCTCTATTTTTTTTAAAAAAATAAAAATTACAAATGTTGATCACTAATTTCACATACCATGAAGAACTTTCATGAATTGATATAAAAATTATATCCATGTTAATACTAATTTTTTTTTTAAATCCTATAAATTATGTTCTAAAAATCTATTAAACTATAATGGATTAACTATGCCATATGATAATAGTTAAAAATCATTAAAAAAGACTATACTTTTAGATTGAGAATATAGTCACACACAAAAGCAAATTTTGATGGATATATAGTGAAACATGATAGTTATTTACTTCTTTCATGGGTTTATATTGGGTGTTTAAATCCATGTATTCAAACCCAAAAACATGTTGGTGCAGTGTCCAAAAACTATAGACAAAAGAATATACAAAAAATTGATGAGAAATAAATTATCTTTGTTAGTGTGTCTCAAATATTAGACTTTCAATACTTTATATAACGTTCATAATTAATTAAGTTCATCACATTGACAAATGATGTTATATAGTTTTTAGTTTTCAAAATATTTATAATCAACTTATATTCTCTTTAGTCCTTAATATAAGACATCATTTAGAAGAACTTGAAAATCTTTTTTATAAGATATTTTGCAATTCTTATGAAATATTTATTTATTTTTATTATTTATCCTTATTAAATATTCTAAGTATCTATATTTTTTATTGATAGTAATGCATGATATTATTATATTCTAATGTTTTTGCATCATCCATAATAAATTAATTATTATTAATAAAGGTAAAATAAAATATCTTATTTGAAAATAAGAAAAATAAATGAGACTTAAATATTATCAGTTGATTATCTAAAAATAAGAAAAATAAATAAGACTCAAATATTATTATCATTTGATTCAAAATTATAAATATTTTTTCTAAAATTATATATTAAAAAACTTAAAAGGCATATATAATATTTTGGTCTTTAAAAATAGAATTTTTTAATTTTAATCCTTTAAAAAAATTATTTTTTATTTTAGTCTCATATTTTTTTAAATTATATTTTTAAATTCTTTATTAACTAGTTTAACATCATTAATTATTTTAAACAAATGAAAGTTTAAAAACAGAAATCACTAAATAAAATTACACAATTAACTATATTTAAAATTAGAGAATAAAATTAAAATTAAAAAAAATAAAAAACACTAAAATAAAAAAACATCCTATTTGATAATGGCTAAAGAGATTATTTAAACCAAATTTAAAATTATAAAAAGTCAAGGGCCCGCCTCCCCTCAAATATCAACATGAGTCCGTCCCTGAATGATACGAAACTTTTACACTATGAATCTATTTTCTATTTTCTCATAAGACTTTTTATTTTACTTGCCGACTCTCAGTTATATCGGTCTGATGCCTGTCTATCTTAAATGCCCAAACTTCCCTGTAATTTAAAATATGAGAGTAATCATGAAGTCTGAGCGAAATCGAAAATTTGAAAGCCTTGACCCTTTTTTTTTTTTTTTTTTTTTCGTTTGTAGATTTTGGTTCTTGTTACGTTGAATATCAATGGGGTAAGTCAAAAGCGTCTAAATAATATATTCAAAATTAATTATGTACAGTTGAGGACCTACTCATGTATAACGTGCCTTCCTTTCTAAAGCATGCTAGGTTAATTAAGATCTATGCTTATTTTATTAAATTATACTGATCAAGTGTTCTATAAACCTATAACTTGGGATCACTAAATTAATGGTATGCACCTGTAATGCAACTTTTAATGAAATGGTGATGGCAGAATTGGCACTTCCAAATCAAGTTTTGATTAATTTAACTTGTTGAATTTGAGGGTTAACCGTGATTAAACCATCCAATCATATAATATTTTGTTAGAAACATGCTCACTGAACTTTAGTTTTGAAAACATTGACCCATATGTTGAAATTTGGGTTTCTAAGTTTAAATAAAAAAATATATATGAAAAAGTCTTTATATTTTTCACTGTGGAAAGGTCATGTTCATGTGTATGGTATGCCTAACATTAGACCCATTGAGTGCTACAAGTGGGGGACATAGCATGTTACACCGAACACAATTAGTGTTATTGGACCCCATGCACAACAAGAATGCTTTAGTTTCATTTATTCAGCACGCTTAAACCCCTCTCCCCCCAACCCTTTTAATTCTTTTGCCATTTTGCTTTATTTCACCATGAAGTGTCATCATCATTCCACGCTCAAGAATCATTTCTTCTTACCCTTTTCTTTATTCGCAATACCACATTCACAGGTAGATACATGGACACAGTTTTCCCCCCTGCTCCTTTAGGTTCACTATATTTTTTATTTTTTCCCTTATGGTCATTGAATTTGACTGTGTCACTTACATCACTACAAGAGGCAGTCCTTTTGACAGGAACAGCATATGTGAGTTCTGTTGAGGGAACATCTCCAAGAAGCAGAACAAGTACTTTGCTTTATCCTTTTCCATTTCCTTGATCTGGTGTGTACTACTACTATCCTTACCCTTCTCATCTATTGCCACTCTACAATCTTTCTTCCTTAAGACTCATTCCATAGAAAAAGAAAAAGTAAAATTTATCATTTAGCCGTTGTCTTTCCTTAGCAAATAAAAATATCAATGCTTTCCTTTTGATGTTGTAGCTAGAGAATACCAGGAAAAGGAGGTTCAGCTTTACACATTGTTAGTGTAATAATCAAGATTATAAAATATAGCTTGGGATTGAGATTTTGGCCTCAAGGTCAAGATTTTTGGAATCCGGTTGCAATTGTGGCAGCATCGACCACATTTGTCAGCAATTTCACGCAATATCAAGGATCGTGACAAAGCTTTCATCGTGACTGCGACTGCAATTTAAAACCTCAAGTTATAATCTTGGCTCTTTTTGTCTCATGGGCTCTCCTTTTGGTCTGATTTTGATGATATTTTCCTGGGTGCCATTTACATTTCCGGGATCTGATGCTCAGAGTGTCAAATCCGCTCATGTTCTTGACCTCGTCATAAGAGATCACACGTTCAAGGCATTGGACAAGAACTTCAGGACAGCAATACCACAATCAGTGAACTTACCTGCAAATCTTTCAGGCATTGGAGTTGATGCTGTGAGGTTTAGATGTGGCAGTTTGAGAAGGTATGGTGCACATTTAAAGGAATTCCATCTTGGCACTGGTGTAACTGTGCATCCATGTATTGAGAGGGTCATGTTGATCAGAGAAAACATGGGGTACAATTGGTCTTCTATATATTATGCTAACTATGATCTATCCGGGTACCAGCTTGTGTCTCCCATTGTGGGACTCCTAGCATACAATGCTGATGAAGATGCAAACTCAAGCAACCCTTTCCAACTTGGGATTGTGGCTGGAGAAAAGCCAATGATAATTGATTTCACCAATGCCACAAAGTTGAACAAGGAAGATGGGATCAAGCCCTTGTGTGCCAGTTTTGAAGGTGATGGAAGAATGACACTTGCAAAAGCAAAAAACCCTTCAACACCACTTGTTTGTGTTGCAAAGAGGCATGGCCATTTTGGTTTGGTTGTGGAGTCACCACCGGATCAGTTCAGGAATAAGCCCATAAGTAGATGGAAAGTGGCAGTTGGGAGTACCATTGGTGCTGCTTTGGGTGCTTTTCTTTTAGGCTTGCTTCTTGTGGCAATGCTTGTTAGGGTGAAGAAGAGATCAAGAATGGTGGAGATGGAGAGGAGGGCCTACGAAGAAGAAGCCCTTCAGGTGTCTATGGTTGGACACGTGAGAGCTCCTACTGCACTTGGCACTAGAACCACACCCATAATTGAGCATGAGTATATACCTCATCCTCGTTGAATAGTTTCATTGTGTTGCTGATCAATCAATTTTGTAACATTATAAGATGACATTCAATCAAATTTATCATAGGCCAAAACTATGAAGAGTTTCTTTGTGTTGCTGATCAATCAATTTTGTAACATTATAATGACTTGCAATCAAATTTATCATAGGCCAAAACTATTAAGAGTTTCATTATGCTGCTGATCAATCAATTTTGTAACATTAAGATGACATTCAATCAAATTCACCATAGGCCAAAAGTAAAATTGTATTTCTAGTTCCTACAAGAATCTTTTTAAGTTCCATTTCAGAAATAGAGAGGACTTCGATTCCTTCATTCTGATGATTCACAATCTCCCCCCAATTACAATGCTTGGATTTACAATTTCTTACTTCAATTATACTCTTCTCATTGTATTATCAAACAAAATTGGGTATATGCATCCGTATCGTGTTGTTATTACATGTCGTGCACTAACGTTCACATTTTTGAGTTTGATCAGAATGAATTTAATCGTGCTATATGAATAATTTTAAAAAGAAAAACCTAGCAGCTTTTTGTCCCTTACAGTGTCAGAAGTACTTGTACATCTGAGTTTCTTGAAGCCAGAGACATGAGCTATTATTATGTTGTTCGAAAGTCAAAAGAAGCTAATCTATTAGCCTAGCCTCTATTGTAGAATAGCATAACGATTTCTTAGACATGAAGTCTCGGTGCAGTTTGACCATTGAGCAACAAATGTGTTTTGACTACAATTGATCAAAATATTTATATAATAGTGGTGTTAAGCTCTGTAGTTCTATAATTTAACCTACTAAGTTTGACTTGTAGAAAAAGAAATTTAGATAATTTATGTGAGATCTTATATTTGAATTTTATTATCACTATTACATACTAACAAACTGGTCTTGAGTTATTTTTACATATATGGTTTAAATTTGAAATCTTATTTAAAAAAAGTCAAACAAACTAATTAGAAATATTAGCTTGTTAGAAATATGTTCTATAAATAAAACACCATACATACTCATATTTTTTCAAATCAATCAATTACATAATGAGTTACTTCTGTGGTACTCATTTCATATTCTTTGAGATTAATGATCTATAGCCACATCAATTGGGTGTTACTTGCATATTTCTCTAGTGTTTTGATATGGTATCAAATCTCTCTCAAGAAGAGAACAATGATTTTGTTTTGAATGAAGAAGAGAAAGAGATGACACCATGACACCACTAAAATTTTGGTTGCTGAAGGTCAATTCAAATAAGAAACAATAATAGAGGATGGAACAGAGTTTCTTGAGTCAATTGTTTGAAGTTGATATTTTTCCAACTGTCATAATAAAATATTTTAATGTTGTTTGCAATTTGTGTTATCTATTGGTTAATTGAAGTTTGTTTGTTTTCAGAAAAATAGTTGTGCATGTGGGCTAATGATATCGACTTTTAGCTCAGTCATGATTTGTTATTTGCTCTAGCTGGTCAGGGACTTGTAAGTTTTTATATTTAAACACTTGTTATAACAACATAAAAGTATGCAAAAATTGAATGCAGATCTGAAATACATTGGACTAGTTTTGCTCTTCTTTTTTCATACGTTTAAATTTGTTGATTCTATTCTTCAATATTTCTTTACTTTTTCCATCAGATACCTTTATGTTTTGTTTTGTTTTTCTAACATGATATCAAGAGTTTCATTGATCTTTTAAAGGTTTGTGAAGGAGTGATAATTAGAGTTAATGAACAAGAGAAAATTAGTAAGAAAATCTACACATAAAACTTTTAAACACAAAATTGACTTCTAACAATAGTTCTTTATCTTTATCTTCTATATTTGCACGAATAATGATAAATGATAGTAATCTACCTTCATTATCAAACAATCAAACAATAACTCAAATGATGAGCCATGATGACAAAGGAAAGGAAAGTAGAGTACTCACCATTATACAAGCAGCATTATATGATGATCTATTTATCAAGATTCTAACTCTTGAGAATGCAAAAGAGACATGAATTAGTTGAAGAAGGAGTTCCAAGGAAATGAAAAAACAAAAAGAATATAGGTGCTATACTTAAGGAGAAAGTTTGAAGTTGTGAAAATGAAAGAAAATAAATCTTTTGAAGACTTTATAAACAAACTTTTAAAGATGGTTACGTAAATTAGATTGCTTGGTAATGATCTTAATGGTCAAAGAATCAGAGAAAATTATAGTATCTTCTAGAGAGATTTGAATAAAAAAATCTCCTCTCTAGAAGAAAATAAATGCTCTAAAAGCTACGAAACAAAGATATTTAAGAATGGAAGAAATTATAGAAAGTGTTTTGTGGTAAACACAAAAGGCAGCCCAAAGCTATAATAGTTATGGGGAAAAGCCATTTGATGAAAAGAAACAAAAAAAAAAAAAAGGATAAAGGCAACAAAGGAGGAGGTTGAAAAAATAAATTTTCACCTTGCCCCATTATATGAATAACAACCATGCTAGAAATTTTTGTTATTTTATGTCAAGTATTAAATATATAGCTTGCAATAAATCTGGTCATGTGGAGAAGGTATGCAAAAATAAAGCAAACCAATAGGTTGAACAAGCACAAGTTGTTAAACATGAAGAACAAATTGAGGGACATGTATTTGATGTTATTTGATACTCAACAAACAATAACCAAGAGTTGGTAACTTGTAGACAATAAGTGCACAAATCATACGACCCACAATGATAACATTTTTAAGGAATTAAATTAGTCCTACTTCTCCAAAGTTATCATTGATAATAGAAAAAGTGTTGATGCCAAAGAAAAAGATGTTGTTGAAACTCTCTCAAATGCTAAATATATTTTAGTTGTTTTATTTATGACTAAGATAAATCAAAGTCTTTTGAGCATAAGAGTAATGCTAGAAAAGAATCATTTCTTTTGTTTTAAAGATGAGTTGCACCATATTTCAGCCTTTAAAATGTGAGTTTATGTCTATTAAAATAAAAAGTAAAAGTTTTGAGGAGGTATTCCAATCTTTAAGTTCTAATTCAAATACATCCCAAGAAAATGGAGATTTAAATTTTATGTAGTTCTGACCTAACTAGTTTTAACATATCAATTTGTATTTAATGAAAAATTAAATTACTCACATTAATTATATTTATTAGAAAATTTTGACAATTATAATTAAATTAATAGTATATATTTTAAAATTAGATTTATGCATAAGTGTTGATCGAACCTAATATTAAACTTTATTATTAAATATAAAAAACATGACATAATAATCTTAAATATAAATAATAATAATAATAATTTATGTAGTAGGAGTACTAGTTACTCTTTTTCAATCGCAAGTGTCAAAGTATCATAACAACAATAATGTTTAAATATGTTTTTGATTCTTAAAAAAAATTAATGAACGTTGCATTTGGTTTTTAATAAATTTTTTCTTTATTTTTTATTCTTAAAAAAATTATGAATTTTGCAATTGGTCCTAAACAAAATTATTTTACATTTTATTTTTATTTTTATATTGACTTTATTAAGTGGTCTCTAAAATATTTTTAAATTTTTTGTCACTTAATTTATTTTATCCCAACCACCATTATGATCTTCATCTGATAGTATGTATAGAGTTAACGAAACTAATACAACAACAAAAACCAAATACAAAATATAAAAAAATTCAAAAATCAAAAGTTGAAAAAATAAATTATTAAGAACCAAATATAAAATCTATAAAAAAATAAAAACCAAAAGCATAACAATAATTACTACAATATGTTCATATTTATAATAGTCAAATATTAAATATATTTTCATTAATATTTTATTGAAAACATAAATGAATATAATTATCAGGATTAAAAATATGCAGTATGTTTAAGCATGAATAGACCTAATATCTAAATCATAGTAATCTTAACCTTTCACATACTCGTATGTGTTTAATTATTAATCAAATATCCAAATAAGGTGGGAAAAAAATATAGAATATTGTACCTTAATTTTATTTTAATTTTCATATAAGAAATCTTTATAACTTGTATTTTTTTTTTCCAAGGATTATTATTAATCTTAAATACTATTAGTTTTTTTTCTTAACAATGATTGATTTTCAACCAAAAATATACTTAATGTTTATTAGTTAATTTTGTTCAAATACTAAAAGTTATTATTGATGTTATAATAATAATAATATACTATTAGTTTTTCTTGTCAAGAATTAGTTTTCAAACAAAAATATGTTTAAGGTTTATTATCTTATTTTATTTAATCTTAAATATTTTATAAATATTATCATGATGATAATAAATAATAATAATTTTTTATTTTTAACACTCAATTATCTTAAAAATAATATTAATTATAATTTCTTCATATTTATAACTGACAAATATTAGATAAATCCTCATGAATATTTTATTGAAAATGTGAACTAACTGAGTTATTAGGATTAAGAAAATGAAGTAGGTGTAAGAATGAAAGGATTTAATTATTTTAAAAATAACATTTCGGTTGAATATACCGACTGCAGAATATGCATAAGAAAAAATTATCATTTCAATGCATGTGTAATGGTTAATATAAATAAATGTCCAATTTATATAATTATTAAAATAAATTATATTTTTTTCTCCTGGATTTTATATAAATTATACTCAATATCATTTCGTTATTTGAAATTATTTTTATATCTCTTATTTCATCATTAACGATCATACCTTTCATTAAAGAAGTATCACGTATAATTTATAAAAAATACAAAAAATATAAGTACAATTTACATAATAAATTATATATAATATATTTATACAAATATTTTATTAATAAAATTAATTAAATACTATCTTAATACTTGTGTTATGGTCAATCTCATTAACAACTGAATTCAACTTATGATTATAATTGTGTTTTAATTTTTTTAAAATTCAAATATAGAAGGTATAGTTCTAAAAAAAATTTAATTG
>JAMLFT010012236.1:0-10545 GCA_026544285.1 Pachyrhizus erosus | reverse complement strand
AAAGTATATTATATTATATTTTTAATTTTTAGTTTTTGTTTTAAATCATATGTTTTTATCATAAAAATGACTAACATTAATTAAAAAATAGTATGTATATAATAATATTATTAATCTTATTAATTTTAATTAATAATTAAGATAACTATAAATAATTTCTTGTAACTTTGAGTTTGGTTTATCTTTTATGTAACATTACGTAGAGAACACAATTAAAATCTTTAGGAAAAAAGAATTTAACCACCCTAAACATTATTATTTTTTATAAATAAAAACATTAAACTTAAATTGTATCCTAATTGATCCTTAAGTTTTATCTTATTTATAAATAGATACCATAAAATTTAATTTTAATTTAACTTATCCTTAAATATTATTATTTTGATAAATAAACATCTTGAACTTTAATTACATTCCAATTCATTTTTAAAATTTATCCTTCTTGTATATAATTATTTTTATCATGTTAGAGTTTAATTATTTATTTAAAATATCATTCATTTATCAATCTCTTTATTTTTTTATAATTTATTTCTTCATACATAAAATATAAAAAATATGAATTTAGAAAAATAAAGTCATAAACAATAATTAAAAAGTCTTTATTTGATATTTTTAATTATAAATATTATTATTTTTTAATGTTTAGAAAATTTATTTATAAAAACAAAACTAATAAGTAATTAAGATATTTTGTTATTAGTTGAACCATAATTTAATATAAAAGATAAATTCTAAGAAATTGAGATAAAATTGATTTTAAGGTATCTATTTACAAAAATTGTAAAGTTTAAGAATCAATTGGTATAAAATTAAAGTTCATGATATCCATTTGTAAATGATACAAAGTTTTAGAATGAATTAAGATAAAATTAAAGTTTAATCTATTTATAAAAGAGATAAAGTTTAAGGAATTAAATACTTTTTTCTCAAACCTTTATTTTAAGAATTATAGGTAGAATTCAATTATTAATCATATATATGAAAAATAAAATTTAATAAATACACACTCAATATATCATTACTGGACATAACTAACAATAAAATGACAACTATTAAAAAATTTAAACAAAAAATAAAAGATTATTTTCTCTAATATATGTATTAGTTTGGATGGATAATGTTATCTTGACAAATACATTTTAAACATATATATAAACAAATTTCACTTAACCACAAATTTAAAAATGTCATTTTTTTATCTGGTCTATTTTATTTTAATTTTTAACATTAAGATACTGACAAAAAATATTAAAATAAACTTTATAAAAACAAAATCTTCTTTTATAATATATAATTAAATAATTAATAATTAATTAATTTATCACTTATTTTTCCTTATCCTTATAATTTTCGTCTATCCTATTTCTCTTTCATGTTTTTGGTCCAACAAAAATTTTAGATTTTGATTTTAACAAAAATTTCACTTGTTTTTAGTGTTTGATTTTTTATTTTTGTTTCAGTAATTGATTACAATTCCCCAAGTTAAAATGAAACTATTAAATATCCACATACCTAACAAGCTATGTACACGTCAATACTACATATGTATACACCTTAGGCGATGTGGCAATCACATAGCTTCTACATGACAATTTGTGACATGGATGCCTCATGCATATGGTAAAGAATCCAGTTCTATCATCGAATAGAATCTCATGACCAAATTATGTATTTAATGTCCTATGGCATTCATTAAACTAGCCATTCGAAGGACTTGATCATGTTAAAATTAGTAGTTTTAATATTTTAGATTTTTTTCGTAAAACAAGAAATAAAATAATATGATATTTTTTGTAATTATTTTAAAACTTAAGTATACCTTTAATTTTATTTTTTAAATTTTAATATTACAAAATATTAAAAGATTATGAAAATTTTCACTTATTCTCTCACTTTTATAAATTCTAAACAATTACTTAAAATAAAAAATTAACTCTCTTTGTGTCATTCCCAAACATATAATATTACATTCATAAACTGAAGGTGAAAAAGGATGCAATCTTTAAGAAAGCGTTAGTTACAATCCTAATTAAAATAATCAAACAAATACAATTTTATGTTTAAATATATTTATAGTTTATGTAAATAAAGAAATATTTTTTAATTTTTCAAAAACAAATTGTCTCCCTTGTTCCTCGAAATGTGTCAAGTGTTGTCCTCATCTTTTATAAAAAAAATCGTCTTCTTGTAATTCGTTGTTTATGAAAATAGAAACCGCTGAAAATGAGTGACTAAAGTGAAAAAAAAATTAGGAACTAAAAGTCAACACATTTAATCCTTATTTTATATTGTTGATATATTATTTATCTTTCAAATAATTTTAATTAACACTTTAAAACAATAAGCTCTTACGAACTTTAACTTTTAGATAAACATTCTCAAACCCAAAATTCCTTATTTACAAAGTATATGCTTTAATGTTTCAACATTAATTAACCCAAAACAATGGTATCTTTACATTAGTTATCTAAACACACCTCAAGAATGATTATGCATAAAAAAAAAATACTTTTTATTTAATTCACACCATTAAGAAAAATAAAAATAAAAAACCAGGAGTGAGCGTGCTCTCCAACTGGTAGTTACTATTGCAGTTGCTGAGATGAAACTATCTCAATAAAACAGGATTGAGAGGTCTCACCTTCCTCTTCAATAAAAAAAAAAAATCACTAGTTTACCTAAGAAAGTGGCTAACCAATGGAACAGCTCATAACAACTGAAGCTAGTTATGATTGCCAGTTGTCAGCCTTTTTATATATATGTTTTTCCTATCTTGTAATAACAAATATGTGAGAGTAATAACCCACATCACAATCAATATTTGCACAAATATTATATAAAATTTAAGTGTTATAAAAGCAGTATAAATTTGACGTCCAAACGACTTCTCGGTTTAACTTAGTGAATGTTTGATAGCTTAATTTGAAAAACAATCACTTCTTTTCCTCTCTAATGCGCAATGCATTGAAAGCAACCATATGATATGACGCACTTAATAAATGTGCAATGTTTCTAGGTGTGTTCCTTTTATGTTAAGGCAGTAAACAGCTAAAAAAGCAAAGCACTGAAAAGAAAAGCCTTCAAAATATGTTTTTGGTTATCATATCACATAATTTTGTTTAGATTTTTTCAAGATTACTCTAAAGTAACAATATGACTTTCCACAACCAAAGATTCGTCTAAGTTCTCGAACTCAGGTTACAGAACAGTCAACAAAAGAGGTGCCATTTATACGCCTATAGTAAATGCCCAGAAAGTGTAACAATGATCCATCTAAGCATACACCAAAGGGTGGCTACCCCTACCCTCAAAGTGCTTCCAATATTGGGGCCAACAGGCCAAACTTGGGCATGAAGATGCTTATTACCAGCATAAAACTTCACTTCGGGAGAGTCCAACTATCTATCATGATTCAGTTTCCATATGCATCCCATTAACCCAGCAGACATAGACATATTGCGTGTTTGGATTTGCGTTATTAATATACATGACGACGGCTTTTCCACGTCAAATGAAAAAAAATGTGTGAAAGCTACTGTGTTCTTTCTTGACGTGCGTCAAGTGCTTGAAGACATGAAACCAAACACACCAATAGAATCAGTGTGGGGCAATCCCTTCTGTAAATTTGGGATAATAGCACCGAGGCAATCATGGTAAGACCATGACATATTTATATTAGAGAAGCCAGTGTACATATGAAATAGAATAACCATAGACCAGAAAAGGATAAAACAGTTGTCTGGGGAAAATGTTACGCCCAACAAAGCTCGCTTACTAAGGGAGCATAGGCCTGCACATCTGTCTTAGGACTTCACTAAATTGATTCTTAACTCTTTGTCAATCTTAATTCTTGACTTCATCGTGCAACAAATATTCCTGGACAAATATGGAAAATTGGAACTTGTCTCTGCATAACATTTTAACTATAGCTTGTTAAACTACAATTTCAAATTCCAACAAATTTCCTTTTGGCGTAGGGGAAATGAAAGACAGACAAAAAAGAAGGCAACACCTAGAAAGAAACTACAACCTAGTCACTAAGGCTTGTTAGGTATCATAAAAAATGCAAAGCTGAGAGCAGATCGAGGATCCTTTGTATTAGAGAAAGGTCTGTATATATCTATTCCCTTCATGCAGCATGTGTGAATTGGGGAAAGGTCTGTACATATCAATTCCCTTCATGCAGCATGTGTGAAAATCACGCCTCCCAGCCAAATTCGAACATTATATGGATATCACCGATAATATTGCCGTGAGGGTTGAAGGTAAGCTTCTGGATGAGATTTTATGCTTCCAAAGAGTGGGTGTTTGGATCTGCATCACGGTTTCAGACTTGCGTCTTTTCCACATTCATAGTAGAAGCTTAAATGGATAGCTTCTGAATTTCACATCTTTCTAACACATTCTCCCGAGTCAGATGTGAAATGAAACAAGAGTCTGCCTCCACATAGTTTGTGGTAATGAAGATCCGGGCAAAAAGGAGACCAGTTCTCAATGGACAGAGTTCTGCTCGCATATTAGTACCTTGAAAGCAGTGATAGAACCCGCACAGCTAATAAAAATCAATGAAAAGCTGTAACACAAAGGGTTCTGAGGGCCAGCATGGTCTGTTGAACATACCCTCACAACCTTTCGGAGGGTATTTGATTGGGTGATGAATTGGGTACCACATACTCACGCTAAGCGAATGGTTCATTAAATTTTATATTATTTTCATGAGAAATAGGACATCATAATACACAGGAAAAAATGGCATAAGAATTATCGGGTGCAGTGTGCATGAGGTGAATGCATCTCACTGGCTCCACTAATCCTACTCTCAGACAACTATCTTACAAACAAAAAAATAATATTGACAGGGGGTATGAACACGGAACCAGTCAACATCCAACACCTTATCAAGAATCAAAACCAATCAAATAATATATCAATGGTCCCATGTAATAGCAGCAAAAGAGTGATCTGAAGCTAATTTTGAAGTTGGGGTAAATATCTTCCTGCCAATCATCATCTGAATCTGCTATATCCTACTCAATATGAGAATTCATGACCTCGAAGTGAAATATATTTCTTCACCCATATGGCAATGTCCTCAGCACAAACCTGGGCCTGAGGGCTTTTGAGAAGGACATCAAGGGTAGCAAATTCATGTACTGCATCCTTGTACTCAAGAACAGGTGCATCAACATTCACCTTCCGGAGCTCCTCTGAGTAAGCAATGGCACGATCCCTCATCCAGTCATGTTCGGCCACAACTGTCAATGTTGGAGGCATCAACTTTAAAGGAGGACCCCGGCCTGGGACAAGGGGATTAGCAGCTGGATGGTCCAAACTAAATTCCTCTTCAGGTAGGAAAAGTTTCCAGGCAAGCGTACACATGGCCTTGTCATAAAAGTAAGAGTTTGCCAATTTAATTTCAGATCGTGTGGGAACACTTCCAATGAAAAACGGATACATCAGGACCTGTGCTACCACCTTGACAGGGTCCAGAAGTTTGCCTCCTTCCACAGCTTTTCGAGCCACATAGTCTGCAATGTTAGCACCACAACTCGCTCCAAGAAGAACACATCTGTTTCAATATTAAAGAAATAAAATGGTTAAGCACAGAACAAAGGAAGTACATTACTCCATGAGGACTATCTTACAACTGGAACCAAAGGAAGCACGACGGAAAAAAGTTAAATGTGACTAAATTACAGAAGCATAATTACAAAATTGTTAATTTTTAATGGACACATACAAGGGCACTTTCAGAGGAGAGATTTTTAGGTACTCAGAGGATTACACCACTCCAATAAGAATGTAATACAAGGAACCACAAACCATACATGCCATCAGGTAAGAAATAAAATATTATCAAATTATATTTGAATTATTATAAAACTACCTACAGTATTATTTTGAGAGTATATTAGGATTGTTCCTTTTAGAAAGGTATTGTATCCCAGTATGTTCCAGCATGCCCAGAGGAGATAATATTAATAGCTAAACTTTTGGTCAAACAATCATTTTCTCAATTGAACCTATCACTTTTAACAATAGCCAAATATGCCTTCGGATAAAGAGTGATTATTATTTGAAAAGAACTATTTTGCAGAAAAATATTATGATATTTTTGTAAAAATTTTGTTAAAGATTCCCTAACCAAGCTTCATGGATCAAATTTTTAGTTTTGTTAAAGACATACAAAAAATCCATTTAGTATGAAAGATATAGTTGAGATAGTGTGGCAGACAATAACAAATATAGTAAGCAAACCATCATATAGAATGAAAGAAATCCTAGAAGAAAAAACATTCAGAAAATGTTGCTTAAGCACTACAGTTCCACTAGTCCACTTCTTTTATCAACAAAAAGCCTTGAATTCCCTAAACAGTAGTGCAGAATGATTTTTGCCAGCCAACAAGCAACCTCTCCACTACAAGAATATCTTACACACCATCGTCAGTCATTGCTTTACCACCTCTCTTTCAATACATTTGTACTTTTCATAATACATATATTCTGTAGAGTAAGTTATAACTGACGTAAGTACACAATCTAAAGGAAAAATGACTATGCAAAATCACATTTAGATAAAATGGAAAGGGACACAATGCTAATATAAACAACATTATAGAAATTCATTCTTTCTAGCCTGAGTGATGACATCTAAGAATCCCATCCTCAAATATGAACCAGATCCATATGTTTGTAACCAGAAAATGCACCAAAATATGATTTCAGCACAAGTCAGACATAGACCACACTTGCTGAGATTGAAATTGGTAAATCCACAAAAACAAAAACAAGTAACAAATTTTTGCCCCAAATCTAAAACGTCCATAAAGCATGACCTTTTCAAACAATACCCCAAGCTAAATCTCATTGTGGAGTGCTAGCTAGCATTTTACCAAACCATATAAAATTCAAATACATTGCAACCAAGTAATCAATATACAATTTGAATTTCGGCTTAAACTTGATACTCACTAGTCCCTACCTACTTTCATTTGTAAACTCACCCTTCCCAACTCAGGCATCCCTTGACCTACCCAAGGTTCTAAAAATAGTCCACAACCGTAACTGCAGCTTCAACATCAAGGTTTTTGGGGCTTCTGCAACAGCAATTGCAGCCACATCAGCCATATTACATAAAAGTCCACGTTTTCCCACATATCAAAGATCATGACGAAACTATAACTGCAATCTAAAACCTTGTACCTACCTTACTCCACGCTCTCCAGTGAACCACTATCTATATATAAAAGAGGCAATGAATATAAATGTACACACAATCACAAACACAAAACAACAACAAAATGCAGTTCAATAACAAGTCAAGAACAAGGATCATCAAAGATCAAATTTCAACCTTAAATTTGAAACCCTTAATGAGAAAGAATCAAAATAACCAACAGATAAACAAAATAGTAACTAACAACCTTGAAGGATCAGCATGAGCAGCCAACCAAGGTTCAACCATTGAAGCCCCAAAGGAGTCAACAATATGCTTATGAGCATCCGATTTCTTCAACTCCCCACCACCCTTCCCACCCCCCATCGACTTACTACACTCTGCCAAATTCGCCTGCTTCGCCAGCCAACTCAGCACCTTCACCCCATCCTCAAACGCCGCCGGGTACCGGTTCTCCGGCGCCAGCCGGTACCCCACCGCCACCACCACGACGTCACACACCTTCGCGATCCGCCGGCAGAACACCTCATTCGCCACCGAATCGCTCCCCCCGCTCACCCACCCGCCGCCGTGGAACTGCACCATCACAGGCAGCCTCCGCCGCTCCCCCTTCGCCGCCGGAGAGTAACCCCGGTAGACTCCGTCCGACATCAAATTCAAACCCTCCACACCGGAGCTCCCTCCGAAGCTACTGCTCCGGTGGTCCTCCCGGAGCGGCGGACCATAGCTGTTCCTCCGCTCAATCGGATCAAGGCGCGCGGATCGAGGCTCGGGCGGGGGCCTAGGGTTGGAGCTGGGCTTGGGAGCGGGGGGAGGTTTGGAGTTTGGCTCGGGAGCCTTGAGGGCCGATTCGGGAAGAAAGATTCGGATGGAGAGAGAGGTTAAGGGGTCGATGTGGATGTCTTTGGTTGCGACGCCGTCGTTGAAAGAAGGGTTGGCGGGGGCTACGGATTCTTCGGGTCGGGTCGTGACGCCAAACGGGTTGGAGTGTTCGATAGAGGTTTGGATTCGGTTCTGCAAACGGTGCTTCAAGAGGAACTTGAAGAACACGCTGTAGAGTTTCACAGCCACACTTGGCATTTCTCTCTCACTACCACTTCCTCTACTCTCTCTCTCTCTCTCTCTCTCTCTCTCTCCCTCTATTCCTTTCTTAATTTCTCTCTGTTTCTTAAAAATGTGGGAAGGAACCACTTTTATTTTATTTATTTAGTTTTAATTTTTGTGGGATTGAGATTGGGATCGATTAGGGATTAGGGTTTATGGAAAAGGAAAATGATGAATCTGTGACGGTGGCTGAATTGGATGGCGGGGTGAAGATAGAGAGAGAGAGAGAGAGATGGGGATGGATGGATACATACATACATACATGCAGCTTTTTACGCTGCTGGCTGCTTTGGGGTTATCCTAAAATGTTTTTTTCTTCTTCTTCTTTTTGAGTTTTGAATCACTCTTCCACTTTTCCTCTTTTTTGTATTTTCATTGAAGAAGAGTCTTAGCCTTTCAATTTTTTTCATTATTATCATTCAAATAGTATGTTTCTACTAGTTTTTCAAACCCCATCATCAATCAAATTTATGCTACAAATTACATGTATGAAAAATAAATAAATACTGTCATTTATTAACATAATTAACATATACTTACTTTTTTTTTAAAAAAGAGTTACTCTAATTTAAGTATATTTTTAAAATAATTATAATTATAATTTAATAATACACTCCTATAAAAAAATTATATATATTAAAAAACTTACTATCTTTTACATGCATTTATTTTTTTAAAAATGAATATATTTAAATGTATTTTAAGATAATTGTGATTACAATTTATTAAAATATTTTTTAAAAAATAAGATAAATATTGACAAATCCCATAAATAATACGATAAAAATAAGTTGGTAAAAGAATTATTTTATGAATAACTTTATTTGTAAAATCTATAAAATAAAAAATAAAAGCAATATCAATTTTTAGTATATATTTTTTTGGCCTATTTTAGTTTTCTGTGAAGTAATGGTACTTTCTTGACTGATTTTCCCTTTCAACTCTTGTTTATGCATTGTAATTACAAGTTATATAATTTGAACTTTCTTTTTAAGACAAGACTATGATATAAATAATTGGAGTCATTCTCTTCATCTTTTAAAAAATAATAATAATAAATGCAAACAGACGATGTCTTTCTGCCATAAATTATTTTGAAAATACGTTTTATAGCATCATTTTATTTTTTATATACAATAATTCTATAGAGTGATTATTAGCACACCTGTACAGACAACAGGGTTTATATATGTTTTTTCATCTTATTGTTATTTAAGTAGAATTCCTTACTTATCTTACTAATAATGAAGAACAAAAATATTTTTTTTTTATGGGTGAATTTATAAGTAAATTAAATATTAAAGAGTATCTCAGCAGAATCATTATACTTTAATGAATAAGACATTAAGTTATATTATTAGCATTAATTATTTTTGTAACTGGGGTTCTCGTTTGAGTTATATATAGTATGATTTTCATTTGTATAAAATGAAGCCAATTAGCATAATGATTAAAGATTAGTTTAGCAAAACAACTAAAAATTTAACCGCTGACTTAAAAATTAGTTCAAAGATGAAAAAATAATCGATAGTTGAATATTAGTAAATTAGTTTATTAAATTATAAAATGTTATCAACATAATTTTTAATATATTTTTTATTATTGAAATGTATTATAAATTATAATTTTTAATGTGTGTCCCTTTTTATTTAGAATATTTATAATATATAATTATTTAAATGAATTATTTATTTTTATTTTTTATTTTATAATTTTACATAGATTTAATTAACTTATACAAAAATTTATTTTAATACTAAAATTGTTAAAGTGGATGTTTAATTTAATTTTGCGAAAATTACAATTGGTTAATTTCTCTCCTTCAAAGTGTAAAAAAATATTTTTAATTTTTAATAAATTTTTAAGCAAAATTTTTGTATAAATAATGTTAAGTCTTATATTCTAATGATAAATTTTTTTAAGAAACATTCTTTAACTTGAAATAATCGTTGTAAACAATAACATTAAAGATTATCATAATGAATAGTTTTTATAATTTTATAGTTTTCAATAATTTTTAATTAATAATAAAGGACACATTAAAAATAATGTATTACAGAATGTGTTATTAACACCTCTCTTAATAAACCATCTATTCAAGTAATTGATAAATGTAAAATGATAAAATAGATGTATTTATATGATATTTTTATATAAATCTTAATTTATTTTATTGATAAAAATATATTTAGTTTTTAATTAATTTTAAATTCTTGTAATTTTTATTTATAAATTAATTAGTATCATGATTAAATATCTTA
>JAMLFT010012234.1:0-10546 GCA_026544285.1 Pachyrhizus erosus | reverse complement strand
AGCTTTCAATATTTAAATAATATGTGTGTTAAAATTCTGATCGTTACAATAAAAGTATTAAAATTTTAGTCGTTACATATATATACATGTATATATGTATATGATAGGATTTACTACTATTGCTTTGACTACGATATTGTGTATGGGCATACTAGGTATTTTTGTATATGAGCATTGTAAATCCTCTTTTTGAAAAACTTTATTCTTTTTGCACTCTTGGTCTGTATATTGGCACTCCTTGAATACTATTATTATGATGACTATTATATGAATGAATGACAGTGATGTTGGTAAAAATCAGTCTAATGAATCTCTTATATATGTGATTTATTATCCTTCGCGTTGCCTTATACACGCTTATGGAAACAATATGTTTGCTCAACTCTTATCTAGCTAATAAAAGTTTTATGAAGACTTGTGTAGATGATTTCTTAAACATTAAACTCTTTTTGGAAACCTTTTCTTTCAAAGGCATTTATTTTGGAAGTTCAAACGAATCTTGTAGAATTTGTTAATAAGAAATATACCAAGAAATGACTTTGTAAAGTATTTAAAACTGTAATTAAAGGAGTGCAAATGATTTAAAATGAAGGTTAATGTGTTTTATAAAAGGAAAGATAATTTGAGGTGTTACAACTTATATATTGTAATACACAATATATATTAAAATATCGAGTAATAATAGATAAACAACACAACCCAAAATACTTGGGTAATATATTATATTTAATAAAATAAATTAAAAATACAAATGCGTTAAAAATACCTTAGCTGGATCCACTTTAACAAAAAAAATCTTGAACTACTCGTATTAACCAAGTGCTTTGCAAAGAAAAGATCAACTACTTGAGAAGTTCAAAAAATTTCATGTTTTGGTTGAAAATCAGTTAGCAAGAAGCTGAAATGCATTCGTATTGACAATGGTGGTGAGTATTGTGAACCCTTTGATGTTTATTGCAAGAAAAAAGGTATTCCACATGAGAAGACTCCTTCAAAAGCTCCTTAGTAGAATGGTTTAGCATAAAGGATGAACAAAAAATTGTTAGAGTGAGATGTATGCTCTCAAATGCTAGGTTACACAAACATTTCTAAGGTGATGCACTATATATAGAGGTGCATGTCATTAATCTCACTCCTATAATTGTCCTTGATAATGAAGTGTCAGACAAAATTTGGTTTGGCAAAAATGTGAGTTATGATCATTTGTGTGTCCTCGATTGCAAGACATTTGTTCATATTCCAAAGGATGAAAGATCCAAGTTGGATGTGAAGACAAGACAATGCATATTTATTGATTATGGTCAGGATGAATTTGGCTACAAGTTGTATGATCTTGTTGAGAATAACCAATTAGAAGTCATGATGTGCAATTCGTGGAAGACGAAACAACTGAGGACATTGATAAGGTGGACAAGACTACACTTGAGAAAAAAAAATTATTAATGTTGATCTATGCAGTTGCCTATTCACAATCTAGATAATGCTAAGGGTAATGTTCAACATGGTGTTCATCATGATGATGTTGATGATTAGCATCTTGGAGATGGATTAGATGTTCCTATTGATGATGTCCAAGAGGAACATGAAATGCTGCATGACGAAAATCTTGATGATGCAATTGAACTATCTCAAGTTAAACTCAAGAGGTCTGGTGGGCAAAAAGAACCTTCTACAAGATATTCTTCTAATTAGTATGTGACCTTGACCGATGGACTGTCTCTTGTTTAAGACCTAACTATCTCTCTCATATTTTCTCACCTCCATTTCCATTTAAATAAGTAAGAAACCTAGTGGTCTTCTTAAATTTGGGCTTTTCTCCACATAGGAAAGGAGCCCAATACCCAACATATCTCTCTCTCACAACTATGTAGAGATAACCGCCAAGCTATAAATCTCACAACAAGATTCAAACTTACCTCTTCGAAATGTTTTAGTCAATATATTAGCATCATTATCATCAATACGAATTTTAACCAACTCTAACAGCTTTGCATCCATAACATCAAGTATATAATGATACCTTACATCGATATGTTTGGACCTTGAATGGAAAGTTAAATTCTTACCCATATATATAACACTTTGACTATTAACAAATAATGAATATTTGTTTAGCACGAAACCAAACTTTTGCAAGAACTTCTTTACCCATAACAACTTCTTGCATGCTTCAGTAATGACAATAAACTTTACCTATGAAGTAGATAATGTCACACACCTATGTAGCTTTGATTGCCAAGCCACAACTCCCCCTGTAAACTTAATCAAATAGCTCAAAGTGGAGTTCCTGGATTAATATCTTCAACCAAATATGAATTTTAGTAGCCCACTAAAGTAGGATTATCCCCTTCAAAATAAAAGATACCACAAAATCCATTTCACCAAATTCCAATGCTTTATACTTGGGTTTGACAAGAATCCACTGATTGTACCAACAACATGTGCAATATTTTGTCTAGTACACACCGCTGCATACATCAAACTACCTACCACAAATGCATATGGAAGTCTCTTCATGTTTGACTTTTCAGCTTCATTGGAAGGACTCTACTTAGCACTCAATTTAAAAAGAGTTGCAAGAGAAGTGTTCATTAGCTAAACATTTTCCATCTAAAACCTTTGCAACACCCTTTTAAGATAGTGTTCTTGTAAAAACCAAAGCTTTTTTTTTTCTCTCCAACATGGATGATTCTTATACCAAGAATCTATTTATCAACTCCCATGTCTTTCATGACCAATGACTTGTCCAATTTCTTCTTCCACCTGTCAATCCTTAGAACATTTTTCTCAACAATATGCATGTCGTCAACATACACTAACAAGATAATGAAGTCGTCATCAAAAAACATTTTAACAAAGACACAATGGTCAAAAGTAGTCTTCTTATAGCTTTGTTCACACATAAAAGACTCAAACTTCTTATACCACTGCCTTGGAGCTTACTTCAAACTGTATAAACTTTTTTTCAACTTACACACATAGTCTTCCTTGCCTTTAACCTGAAAACGTTCATGTTGCTTCTTGTAAATCTCTTCCTCTAAATCCCTATGAAGGAAAGTAGTTTTATCATCCATTTGCTCTATCTGCAAATCAAGAGCAACAACAAACTCAAAACGGCTCTAATGGACAACATCTTCACCACAAGTGATAAAATCTCATGAAATTAACACATTTTATTTAACTGAAGTCTTTCACCACTAATCTAGCTTTACACCTTGGAGACATAAAATTAATCTCATGTTTTCACCCTAAAAATCAACTTTTTTTTTTCTAAGGTCGTCTTGTCCTTGGATAATTTCACCAGGTCATAAGTGTGATTATCACAAAATGATTTTCATCTCTTGTTGTATTACATTCAACCACTCTTGATTTTCTTCACTTTTTAAGGTCTCTTCAAAACATTCAGGTTCTCCCCTATCAATTAAGGTCACATACTCATTGGAAGAATACCTTGTAGAAGGTTTTTTTGCTTATCGGACCTCCTGAGTTGAACTTTAGATAATTCAAATGCATCATCAAGATTTTCATCATGTAATATCTCATGTTCCTCTTGGACATCATCAATAGGAACATCTAATCCATCTCCAAGTTGCTAATCATCAACATCATCATGATGTTCACCATGTTGAACATTACCCTCAACATTATCCAAATTGTGAATATGCAACTACATAGGATCAACATTAGTCAAATTTTTATCTTTCTTGAGTGTAGTATTTTTCACCTTATCAATGTCCTTAATGGTTTGGTCATCCATGAATTGCTCCTCACAACTTCTAACTAGCTTTTTCTCAATAGGATTATACAACCTATAGACAAATTCATTCTAACCATAACTAATAAAGATGCATTATCTTGCCTTCGCATTCAACTTTGATCTTTCATCCTTTGGAATATGAACAAATGTCTTGCAATCGAGGACATATAAATGATTATAACTCATATTCTTGCCAAACCAATTTTTTTTTGGCACATCATTATCAAGGACAACTATAAGAGTGAGATTTATTAACATGTACTACCTAGTACAGTGCCTCACCCTAGAAATGCTTGAGTAACCTAGCATTTGAGAGCATACACCTCACTCTCTCTAACAATGTTATGTTCATCCTCTCTGCTAAACCATTCAGCTAAGAAGTTTTAAAAGGAGTCTTCTCACGTGAAATACCCTATTTCTTGTAACAAACATCAAAGAGTCCACAATACTCACCACTATTATCAATATGAATGCATTTCAACTTTTTGCCTAATGGTCTTTCAACCAAATCATGAAATTGTTTGAACTTCTCAAGCACTTAGTCTTTTCTTTGCAAAGCATAGAACCATATTTTCTACAAATAATCATCAATAAAGGTAACAAAGTAAAATGCATTACTAAAAGATTTTACCTTCAATGGACCATAAATATCAGAATGCACCAATTCCAACAACTGTAACTTCCTTGAAGGAGGAAGCTTCTTAAAGAATACTCTAGTTTGCTTATTGGTCATGTAATGAGAACATTTCTCCAATTTTGCATTTTTTTAACCCCTAAAGAACATTCATTTTGGCTAAACAATTTAGCCACTTTTCACTTATATGACTAAGCCTTTGGTGCCTAAAAGATGCCTCCATTTCCATGATATTCACACTATCTTTAGCAACAAAAGCTTTTACCCAATACAATCTAGATTATTTCTCTCCTTTGGTCACAATCAAGTTATCTTTGGTGAGTTTCATTTTCTAGAAACAAAGTGGTTATCATAACCACCATCATCAAGCATTTGCGTAGAAATCAAATTAAAATGAATGTTAGGAGCATGTTTGACTTCTCTCAGCAACAACTGAATTCCCATGATGATTTATAAGTAAACATCACCAACATCAATCTCCTTAGATACACAATCATTACCCATCTTTAACTCTTCAAAATCACCAAAAGAGTAAGATGTGAAGAATTTCTTCCTTAGTGTAACATGCACTGTAGCATCACTATCAATTATTCACATACTCTGATCTGATACAAGATTAATTGACTTAAGGTCATGAAGAATAACAATACACCACAAGTAGCAGTAGTAACACGATCATCACCATCATCATCCTTCTCTTTTTGCTTTTATATGTGTCCCGTGTAACATCTTATTTTTAATATAGTGAAATTATAAAATATATTAGAAGATTTGCCTATTTTCCTTTTTAATTTAACAAAAATACGATTTAGAATTTTATTTTTCTATGAGAAAAATATTATCTTTTTAGTAGATAATATCTTCAAAAGAGGGAAAGACAAAGGGAGAGAGAAAGATTTCTAGTTAGTTAAAATTAAATTACTTAAAATCAACTTAAAATAAAGATATAAACTAATTTTCAAATAGAAAATAGATTTATGATGTTTTAAAATAAAATAAAGATATAAGAAGGAAAGAATAAAAGTACAATATAAATTTTCAATAGTTAAAAAAAAAATTTAGGAATTAAATATGAATAAATAAATATTGTAGATTAAATAAATAAATATTATCAAATAAAATAAATATTGGTGAAAAGAAAATTTAAATGAGTGAGAGAAAAATATAAATGAGATTTAAGGATTTTTGGAAAGAATTTATAAATAAAAAAATAGAATTATTAAAATTAAAAACAAAAATTAAAAGAAAAAGAAAGAAAAAAGAAAAGAAGAGAAAAAGGAAAAAAAAAAAAAGGAAATGACAAAAGGGACAGGGCGAGGTCGAACCCAAGCTACCTGTTTTTGGGTGATAAGTAACAGTCCAAATAATATAAAAAAGATAAAGTGTTGGGTTAAATGAAGAAAACAAAACGTGAAAAAGGAAAAGGGTGTGGGACGAGTTCGAAGAGAGGAACATTGAAGTCAAAGAGTGAGAAAGGATGCAGGAATTGTCATTTGACCACTAGGCCCATCGATGTTTATTTTTGCGAATTAATTATACTTAAGCTTTCCTAAAACACAAAGACTGCCATTGAAGGTCCTCGTCACCTCCTTCAACCTCGAGACAACTTCTCTTCAACTTCGCCATTCTGCCAAATACACTCTACCCATACCCTACCCCCCCCCCCTAGCTAGCCTGCGCATGACCTATGGATTGCTTCAACTTGAAGGAAAGGGGTAGAGGAAGTCTATAAATATTGAACCAAATTCGAATCGAGGAAGAAGAAACTGTGAACTTACTCTTCAAAATTCTCCTCAAAACCTCACCCTCATTGCTTTGTTCCAATTCAATTAGCTTTGGAATCATTCATACTATGATTCTGTTGAAGAAATTTGAAAAATCGCTTAGGGAATCACGATTTTGCAATGTCACCAGAGCTTCATTGAAGCCTCGCCGAAAAAACTCGAAAATGGTAAGAGGAGTCATTCTTTCTTCAAATTTAATTAATAGAATCATTCTAAATTATGTTAATTTAAATTCCTAATAATTCAACGCCTTGGAATGGTTGAATTCTTAAAATATGAGTTGAATTCAAAAAGCTCAGAACTCTAAATGGAGACAAACCAATTCTAGGTATATATACGAGTTCTAATGAAATTAAAAGTTTTATACACTTTGTAAATGACATTTGAATGATTCTGGGTAGAAAGCTACTAAAAATTGTGTAGGGAGGTAGAAAATCAAACCAAGACAGAAGTCATGGTTATGTTCTTTCTTGCGTTTTGAGTTTTGATAAAATTCAGAGGAAAACTTGGTTTAAAAGAACAAATTAACTTCCATAGGATTTAGATTTTAGGAAAAACAAACCCAGAAATGAAAATGGAGAGGAAGGGAGAAATTCAAACCAAGTTTCGTGCCAAAACTAGAAACGGAGGGAGGAAGAAGATGAATGAAAGGTCAAAATGACCATTTTGACCCTAAGGCAGAAAAATTACTAAAATGCCTCTAAGCTAGAAATTTTGAAATATTTGCCAAAATTTCTTGAAAATAATTTCAAATGGGAACTCTACCCAATATTCAAGCTTTAGAATAAATTCCCTAAAACGTTTCAAGTAAAAATTAAACCTTATTTTTTAAAAAATTACTAAAATTCCCCTAAGTATAAAAATTAAGATTTTTTACTATTTATTTGAGAAAAATTAGGGGAAATGTTGTTAGATCTTTTATGTGTAAACCTAGAACAATCATGCTCTTTAAATTGTGAAAGAACCTTAGAAATAAAAAATTTATCCCAAATTGACCAAAATACCACTATGTTATAAAACCAAAATTTTATCATTATTTGATCATTCTATGGTCTAAGAAAATATTTTAGGCATTCCCTAATGATATTAGATTTCCCTAAAATCATAAAAGTGAAGGAAAATCCTTAAAAGAAAAAAACTTTATTAAATGACCAAAATACCCGTCTTAAGAAAAAATTACTAAAATACCTTTTTTCAAAGAGATTTTCCAAACTAATTCAAACATATATTCAAAACCTTTTTAAATCTACCTCTTCCATATAAATATAAAGGTAGAAAGGAATTTTGAAAGAAAAAGTATAAAATGACAATTTTGTCCATGTCTTGTTGTTTGATTGTAATGTGTATTATTGATTTACTATGATCATTAAGTATGATTTTAAATGTATTAAATTGATAATGTAGATATGATTTACTACCTCTTATACTAATAGGAGGTACATATTCATGCCACATGAGACAATAAATTTCTAAAACTAGGATAGAAGATGAACTAAGAAATGCTCAGAAAATGATGACAAATATAGAATGATCGAGATATAAAGGTGAAAATGGGTGTTACTCATTGACATTTGAACATGTCATCAGTACCAAGATAGAATGAATAATAGAGTTGGCAAATGACATAAGGAAGGTAGGTTGAATTGAAAACCCTAACTAATGAGAACTAAGAACGGGGAATGCAAAGGTTGATTACAGAAGGTACTTGAGGAATGTACACAGGCTCTAGTAAGACCTTGGGGGTAGATAAGGTGCTAATTTGTGAATCGCTCAAAGAAAAGAGGGTGTCACAAAACCGATTTGACGTCCCCAACAAAGCGGAGCATTATCAAGATTTTATTGAGAGTATCTTGGGTCGAGTACCAGACAGGATATGTATTACTGATCGTCAACCTAAGATTACAAATGTCTATCATTATTGACACGCTCATGTAAGCCTTCCCGGAGTTAGTAGTATTGGAGGCTGCGAAGGACCCTAAATTGAGTAAAATCCCTAATTAGGCACGTTACGATGAGTTGAGAAACTACAATTAGTTAGAAACCCTCTATATATGTATGTGTTTACCTAAGGATAGATAACTCAATCCTACAACCCCTATATTTTTCCAAACACAAATGGTAGAAGAATTTCAACCACTATTCCACCTGTCCATAATACCTCTGGAAGGGAGATAGATGTATGATAAAATTTAGGGAGATGATACATTCATGGGCTACGTTCAGTTTGCCTTTAGGCCTACCAATATCATAGTTCCATGGCAATTTCATCACATAAACATACCGATAATTCTATCACAAACTTCACCTCCCAAATTCACTAGTGTTCCAGCGACACGACAACAACCACAAGCTTCTCCACACCCACAGTCCTCTATGGGTTTAGTCTAAGCCAACAATCCAAATAGGAGAGAAGATTCTTCAAAGGAAGAAGATCCTTCTGAAAGATCTAATTAGATGATTTGGATATAGAAAGCTATCTTAGATGTTATCTTGTTTTGGTTACTAAATACATTATGAGCATGTAATAATAATTTTACTTATGACTTTATCTGCCTTGTATGTTGAGTTGAGAATGTTCTGAATGAAGATAAATTAAATAAATGTGAAATGTTATGTTTCCTCAAATTGTAACTCCCCTAACGAGCGAAGATTTAAAATTTACTGACAATAAAATTACTTGAATATAATTTTTGAAAAATTAAAAGTAAATAAAAAGGGGCGTTACATCCCGTTTTATGATAATAATGACACTCCATATTCTTGTATCTAGACTTGGGCACTCTTCTCTTTACCACCCTTTGATTCTTTTTTCTAACTTCTCCCCTTATTTTTAGTGATAAACACCTCAGACTGAGATGAAGAATCTTGTACATTCCTTCTCATCTCTTCAATAAGAGCACCACTCTTTATCGTTTGCAAATAAACAATACCATTAGAGGTCGAGTTAGTAATATAAATGTAAAATGTCTCCCAAGACTTAGGTAAAGTGTTTATAGCCATAACCCCAAAACTTCATCATCAAATTTTATATTCATTCCTGATAGTTGATCTAGAAGCTCTTCAAATTCATTTAAGTGATCTAAAATGGAGAAACTTTCCTTGCACCTTAAATTCATCAAACAATTCAACAAATGCAACTTATTAGTCCCTAATTTAAATGTATACAAGGACTTAATTTTCTCCCATAAAGTTTTAGCATATGTTTCATTAGTAATATGATTATAAAACATTGTCTTCTACAAATTGTTGAATAAAACCTCACACATGTTAATGTTTAAAATCCCAGTCTTTATCAAACATTAAATCTGACTTTCAAGTAGAAAAGGTAGGAAGATGTACTTTCTTCACAAATAACAAGTTTTTTATCTTGTCCTTCCACAAAGTCATAGTTAATGTCATTTAAAGCAATCATTTTTGTATTTGTCTTCATCTTCAAGCTAGTTAAATAACCTCAAACCAACAAAGAACTTTGACACCACTATGATGAGGGAACAACAACACAATAACAATAAAGAACTTAATCATAGAATAAATACAACAAAAATAGATTTCCTCTCAACTTGCAAGAATCCATGAGGAGAAACAATAAATAAATAGAAATAACAAATCATAACAATCACGTAAGAGACACCAAATATTTTTAATGTAGAAAAATCCATCTCAAAATAAGATTAAAAAATCACAGTAAAAATACTTCACAGAATACAACTATTGTGCAAAGTGAATATCTCACAGCTTTGACTTTATTTTCACTATCCAACCATTCAGAATGAAGAACCAAATGTTACAAGTCTGCTAGCAAAATGCCAGTCCGATATGATGGTGAACGAATCTGCAATTGTGATTTTACAATTACTATTCCATGTGTGAGAGAAAATTACTTTCTCTCTTCATCTCTCTCAAACTACTGATGTTCTCTTTTATTTGAGACCTAACTATCTCTCTCATTTTTTCTCATATCCCTATCTATTTAAATAAGTGAGAAACCTAGTGGACTTCTTAACTTTAGGTTTTTCTCCACATAGGAGGGAAGTCCAATACCCAACAACTTTAGTTAGTGTTTTAAACACACACTAGAAACTACTAAAAAAAACTTGTTTACCAAACACTCAAACTAGTTTTTCAATTAGTAAAAAAATTAGAAACTAGTTCAAATGTCTTGTTAATCATTGCCTATATTAAAATAAAGAATGCACTACAAAAAAAATCAATAATGATAAAAAAAATGTTTTATATGTTCCCATAAATTAAATTAGCTACAATGAAATTAAATTATAATTATCTTAGGTCTTAGGTCTAATTAGTAATAGATTAATATTTAAATTTTAAATTGAATTTGATTGTTAGCTTTTCATAGAAGACATTTGAATT
>JAMLFT010012233.1:0-10546 GCA_026544285.1 Pachyrhizus erosus | reverse complement strand
AAACATGTAAAATAAAGGAAAAAGTATAATTAAGAAATTTTAGAATTTTTAGAATATTTATAAAATAAATAATAATTATATAATATTATATATAAATAAAATAAAAAGAAAAGAAGAAAGGAAAGGGCTGGATTCGAAACCTAGACCTTGAGAGGAAGGAAAACGTTGGGTGCCACTAAGCCACGACGAAGCCACAGGTGATAACCAGTGGCAAAGAAAATATATAGAAAAATTAAAAGAAAAGGAAAAGGAATGAATAAAAGGAAACGGGTGTGCCAAGACTCGCTCGAGTTAGGGAGGGGAGTGGGAACGCTACTAACTGAACTAGAGGTCATTCACGTTAGTAGGGAACATGTTTATGTATATAAGGGGATATATCTTTTGTGTGGGGAATAAAAGCACGAAACAAAAAAATGCACAATGGGGGACTTGGCACAATGGGGGACTTGAGCCCAAGACCTAACATAGGGGTTCAATGTCTTAACCACTGGACTATAGTGCTTCTGGTGTTATAAACACACATTTCCTTTCCTTTAAGCCTTAATGAATAGGAATGAAGGATAGAAATTAAGCCACGTCGCCTAGTGTAGACACCTTCTTCTTCTCGAGCCTTCATCCCTACTGCATCTGCAACCTCTATGCCACCACTTTTCCTCAAGTTTCTTTTTCTACTGCTACCTACAAAATTCCCCTAGCCACCCTTGCTTTGCAAGTGTGCCATACCTACAGATGAAAGCAAGAAAATCACAGCTTCAAGCATCTGCAACTCACATTTCCTTTTGCCCTATTTAAACTTCTAATCTTTTAATGTTTCCTTCCCCTTCTACAAATTTAAGATAGAAACCCCCATCGCGAAAAACACAATTTGAATTTTAAAATTTTTTTGGAGCCACGACAAGAGGAAATCCAACCACAACAATGGTTTACTTCTCGCTGGAATTTAATAAAGCTCGTTGGAGTTAAAAGAACGAGAGGTAGGAGGAGTCTATACCTATTAATTGATTTGCTTGTTCTTTATTTCAAATGAATTGAGATTGTGTATGCTCGTATTCAAATTTTGAATTGATCCATTTAAAATTGTAACTTGTTGCAACTGCTAGAGTGATTTTTCTCTACTGCCAATGATCAATGGTTTATTATATAAGCATAACAGATTGTTAAATTTTAGAGGAAATTGGGATGGGGTGAGGAACCAAGCTCTTAGATTGATAAATAGAAAAGAAAGCAAGAAGAAAGATAGAACTAGAATAGAAAAATATAAAAGGAAGAAAGATAAAGTAGGAGGAAGAAGACAAAAATATATAGAGATAGAAAGGAATAAAAGAAGAGAAAGAGAGAGAAAGAAAGAAAGAGAGGGAGAGAGAGAGAGAAAGAAAGAGAAAGATAGAGGAAGAGGAGGAGAAAGAAGAAGAAAAAGAGAGAGAGAAAGATAGAGAGAGAGAAAGAAAAAGAGAGAGGAGGAGAAAGAGAAAGAGAGAGAAGGAGAAAGAGAAAGAGAGAGAGAGGGATAAATAGAAAGAGAGAGAGAAAGGAAATAAGAGAGAAATGAATGAAGAAAGAAGAAAGCGAGGAAACAATAGAAAGAGGGAGAGAGAAGAAAAAATTAACAAATTAGAAAGTGATTTAATTCTCTCATAAGACCAAAAATAACTATAGTAAAATAAATAAATTAATTAAAACAATTAGAATATAATTTACCCAACAATCTCTCTGAGTTGATAAAATTTAATACTAGGCAGTATTAGAACTTAGGAAGTAGTCACTATTAGAAAATAAAAAAAAACTTTTACTTTTTATTCTTCTATTGGTTGCATTGATTTTTTTTATTAAAGTTGTGATCTTTCACTATTATTGTTATTATCCACGATTGTAGAAAATATGAAATTCGAGAACTAAAATTGTTTAGAAATGACCTCTATTATTAGAATAGAGGAAATTATTAAGACATGCTTTAACAAAGGACCTAGTTAGGTGTATTTAGAAACAAAATTTTAACCAGAACAATATAAATTAAAGATATTACTAAAATTGATTATTTATTCTAAAAACGTAAGCACCTTACAAAAAAGCATGAGCCGTGGTTGTCTTAAAATTATTCGACAAAATTGAGATATCGTGAAGACTCATGGTCATCAGGTATTTTGCCTTTAAATAATACCTAAACAATGGGAAATAGATTGCAAGTGGAGGAGGAGGCAGTTGACAAAATTAAAATAACGAGTGCAAGGATTAAGGTCCGAGTATTGCACGGGTTGACTAAAGTAGATACTTGAAGAATGTTTGTAGGTTCGTTGTGAGTCATTAGGGATAATGTAAGGTGTCAAGTTGTGATGACTCTAAAATCAAAGAAATTCACATAACCGACTTGGCGTCCCTAATAAAGTAGAGTATTACCATGATTCGATTGAGAGTATCCTAATCAGATGTACTAGATAAGATATGTACTTCTGATCATCATCCAAGAAGTGCAAATATTGGATAAATATTACATATCGTGTAAGTCTTCTTGGAGGTAGAAACATGTGGAGGCATTGAGGGGCCCTAAAATACAATTAGTAAATCATCTCAATAGGCGCAACGTGATGAGTAGAGGACATGCGATGATAGATATAGTTTGTTTTAAGTTATTCTATGTTTGTGTGTGTATGAGGATTGATGATTCACTCCTACAACCCCTAATTTTAGCTGATGATGAGCAGGGAAATCTCCATATGTCAGATAAAGCTCCTAATAGGATTATGGGCACAAGCACTAGTAGTTAGAGGTATCTTCTAGCAGGAAAGAAAACAATGTACATCCACCTAAAGAAAGTTAGAAACTTGAAAGGTCGCATGTAGACTTTTGTGACTATACATATATATAAGTTATTTCGTATGTTATTGATTTACTATTGTGTTAATTATGGATGCATGTATTAGTACAATTGTAAAAAGATTATGTTTATCTATCTTGAATGCTTAATAGAGTCTTTTATTCAATTTCACTTAAATAGGATGAATCAGATTATTTTTGTTATATGCATTTTACGTTGTTATAACTATATATTCTTTCTTACATTCAAACTGAATTTCAAGAATAAAGAATTTTGAGATACCTTTAAATAACTATAAATCTTTTCATTAGAAAGTGATGGAGAAAAATAAATCTCAGTTTTTTTTTCATGTTTAGAAAAAGTCAGACATTCAACTGTTACTAATAAACTTCAATTAAATAAATACTTTCAAAAATTAATGATTCGATAGGGTGTTATAGAGAAAACATAAAGTTTGTTAGAGAGTTAAAGGCAAAAATAAATGCTTTTAAAGCTTGTGTTATTAAAATGGGTAATGTTGACACAAATATTGGTTTGCGCATGAATGTCTCTACTAGGTGAAATTCCACATTTTTAATGCTTAAAAGTGCTCTTGCATATCAATGTGTTTTTAATACTCTTACTTTTGAAGATGCAAACTATTTGTCTTCTACTAACGAGGAATGGGTTAGAGGTGAGAAAATGTGTCAATTTTTTCATCCATTTTATTTTAGCACAAAGATGATGTATGATTCTTCCTATCCAATGTCTAACTTGTATCTTACTCACGTGTGACAAATTGAATGTTGGTTGGTACAAAATAGTAGTCATGAAAATGAGACAATCAAGAAAATGACTAAGGATATGAAAGTGAAGTTTGACAAATATTGGAGTGAATATAGTGATGTTCTTGCACTTGGAACCATTCTTGATCCTTGTTATAAGTTACAATTTTTAAAGTTTTGATTCAATATCTTGCCAAACAAAATTGCAAGTTATGAAACATAAGTTATATTCTCTTTTTCATGAGTATATGAAGACATATAAGAGACAAGCAACTACAAAAGGGCAACAACAGTCTATAGTTGACTTTGCATTGTGCATTTGTCAATGTAAGTTTATTTATCTTTATTTATTTATTTAATTATTTACTTATATTATTTATTTCTGACAATATTTTTTTGTGTAAATAATGTAGGAGTTCATCCAATTTGAGAATGATAAGTTGTCACACGATGAAAATTCTCAGTTGGATACTTATTTAGATGAGTAGAAACTTTCTTTGACATATCATTCAAATTTTAATTTGTTGCAATATTGGAAGGAGAATCAAGTTAGGGTTCTATATCTTGCATTAATGGCAAGTATATTTTAAGCATCCAAATTACAACTGTGACATCTAAATCAACTTTTAGTATGAGTTCTCGTGTTCTTAATAAATATCAAAGTTGTCTCCTTCTAGAAAATGTGCAAGCTCTCATATGTACAAAAAATTGGTTACTGGGATTTGAAAAAAGGTATAAAAACTATTATCTTGAATTTTATTTTATCTTTGATGTTTAAAATAAA
This sequence comes from Pachyrhizus erosus, assembly GCA_026544285.1. Lineage (NCBI taxonomy): Eukaryota > Viridiplantae > Streptophyta > Magnoliopsida > Fabales > Fabaceae > Pachyrhizus > Pachyrhizus erosus. Next base: position 6,186 of record JAMLFT010012233.1, on the reverse strand, counting down.
CATTGTAGACTTTAATGTATTGTTGTGATTTATTGATTATTTTATTTATGGTTAAATTGTGGATGAAATGGATAACTCTTTCAACATTGGAAAAATGAAGGAAGCAAATACATCAAAAATTAGGTCAAATGTAATTAATGAACAAGATTGATGTTTTGTAATTTCAAATTTGTATTGACATATTTGACTTTAGATTTGATACACTTTTGAATTTAAATACTTTATATGGTTGGTTGTATTGTTCACATTTTTATTTAGATATGATGAGACAATTGAGAATTTATTTTGATTAAACAAATATTTCATATTTAGTTTAAATTTAAATATTATTTTTTTTTCTTAATGCAAGTCACAAGTTTACCTATTTACCCACGAACTATGTGGGGCGAGTGCACGTCGCAAAAAATGGAGCCTGTTTAATTTGCATGTTAAGCAAGCAAGCTTAAACAGGTGCATGCTTAAACAAGTGTGAGTCTAAACAGGTAGACTATACGTTTACCCAACACTACTCGTACCCTTTATTTGATATTTCCTTTTTTATTACATAATCACCACCACCATTGTTTTTAAACAATTTTTAGGCTTGAATTCATTTTACATCATCACCACCAATATTTTTAAACAATCTTAAGAGGATTGATGGTGGAAAGTTTGTTCATTATCAAAAGAAGATGCATTTTCTTTTAACAACTTTGATAATGATGTATGTTTTAAACACTCCAAGATCAATATATAGAGAAGACATTATAAATGGTATGAACAACACATTGTTTAATATGTATCAATACCCTGGATCAACCAAGGAGCTTTAGGAAAAACTTGAAGTAAGGTACATGATGGAGGATGTAACAAATAACAATTTTCTTATTAATCGCTTTATAATAATTATAAGATTATTGATAATAGGATTATCATGAAATAATAACATGAAATTTAATGTACTCTTAAAAATTGCAAAATATAAAATGTTAAATTTTATATTATTATGTTAATATCACATCATTATGTTAGTAGTCAAAGTCATGTTGGTAAAATTTGTTATATATAAAATGGATAATTGACACAGATAAAATTGTAAATTGAAAAAAAATTCAAAAATCTAATTAACATAATTAAAACTTATAGAAACAAAAATTACATTACTGTAATACTTAATAAACCAAAAGTATAGTTGGAAAATAAGGTTGGAGATTCAAATTCATTTTTAATATTTTGTAAATCTATAACCTATTTTCATAAAGCTATATAAGTCATAACAACATATTTAAATATTTCTTCTTATCCCATCATAAATGTCATGTGAAAAGAAAAATAAATCTTAAAATAAATGTTATTTTAATTTTGTAATGTAATATTAATTACTTGATTCCATTTATACTCTTAATAATATTTTTAAAATGTTTTTGTTGTGTTGCATTGTTTTTAGCAAAGAAAATTAATAATAAGGTTAATTTCATAAAATTGCTATAATTTCTCATTTACTTGTTAGTTTTGCTTGGTTTTGTATAAAAGAAACTTAAGTTAAATGTATAATTTAGTCCTTATATGTGTGACATATTCTCAATTTGGTCCTTGTACATAAAAATTTATTACAACTATCCTTACACATGCAAATATTATTGATTTGGTTCCTATTATTATGACATTATTTATGCATTCTTAATTTATTCCATATATGTGTTGTGTCTTCTTAATTTGACCAATATACATGTAGTGTCCTTTTAATTTGGTGCATATACATATAGCGTATTCTTAATTTTTATAGTGACTACATTAAGAATATGTTATACATATAAGAATCAAATTAGTAATGCACTGAACATATAAAGACCAAATTAACAATCTGTTGCATGTATAGTTACTATAATAAAAATGCATAAACAATGTCATAATGACAAGGAGCAAATCGATAATATTTAAATGACTTAAATAACATTTTTATCTTTATAAAATAGAAATTTTTTACTTTAATTATTTACAGATTTTATTTTTATTTTAGTCTTTTAAATTTTTTTATTTTACTTTTTACTTTTAAGTAATAATATTAAATGATAACGTAATAATGACATTGATAGTTCATTAGCTTGTTTAAAACAATTGATGAAATCAAACTAGTTAATAAAATATTTAAAAATATAGTTTATAAAAAAAATTACCTTTTGACTATCTTGTCAAACTCTTTAATAATATGAAAAATAAATGAATTTCTTGCTAGTTAATGTTGTTACTTGAAATCAAAAATTAAAATAACATTTTTTAAAAATCTTTAAAGGACTAAAACAAAAAAAACTTTAAAAGACCAAAATAAAAATAAGTTTAAATAATCTTTTAGTTCTTATAAAATAGGATGTTTCTTTTATTTTAGTACTTAAATTATTTTTTTTGTTTTAATTCCTTAAAAATTTAAATTTTTTATTTTAGTCTTTATTTTTAAATAACAACATTAACTAATAACATAATACTAATTTTAACAATCTGATTACTTTTCATGTCTTTAAAGAGTTTGACAAGATAATTATGTATAATTTTTTTTCTAATAAATTATGTATTTAAATTTCTATTTATTCAAATAATTAATAATGTTAAACTAGTAAATAAGAAATTTAAAAAACATAATTTGACCAAAAAAAATTTACATATAAATATTCTATCATATTTTTTGATGTTATGATAAGTCAACAAAATATTCATGTCATTATTACATCTTTATTTAATAATATTTCTTAACAATAAAGACTAAAAATAAAAGATAATTTTTTTTAAAAGATTAACATCAAATAAAAAATCTTTAAATAACTAAAACTAAAAATTCTCTATTTTTGATTGACCACACTATTATCACTAAAAAAAAATCATAAACCAAGCTATTATTTAAGTCTATTTACACATATAAAAATTATTTAATAAATTTTTATCCACGTAACTAAATTGAGAACTCGCGTAATATATAAGGAGTAACTCGCACGTTTATCCAAAAATTTTAAAACCACACTTATTATTATGAGTCAGAGAAGGTAATAAGAAAGTCAAAAGACCCAATTCACGTACTTTTTTATTAAATAAAACAAAAGTGAAATTAAGTTAAAATTTTAATTACCGTCCCTGTCTGCTTAAACCGGAATAAAGTTGACATAAACTAAAAGAGCATGTAGAGACAAAAAGTCAATAACATACAATGATCACCTAATATTAAATTTGTTCCAAGGGGGCATGAATACGGTGGAGGCGTGGCGGATCTATCTTCTTCTACTTTGACTGCCCCAAAGAGACTTTGGCAATGGATTCGATACCAGCAAACTTGGAATCTTCACTTTCAGTTCCAAGTGTTCAAGAGTTAGCATTCCAAGGGCTAGAGAAAGTGCCACCAAGGTACATAAGAGATGAAGATGGTGATAACATCGTTGGCACCTACCCTTCTGATCCATCTCTTCGTGTACCCTTCATAGACATGGCCAAGTTGGTCAACGCAGACACACAACAAGAAGAGCTTCATAAGCTTCACCTTGCATGCAAAGACTGGGGTGTTTTTCAGGTACCACAAAAGAGCATTAGTAATTCATTCTTGCTTTTTAATCACTTCAAGTGTGGATAGATTTTTCTGTTTTTAGGCATTCCTGCTGTTAATAGTAAATTCAGAATTTTCTCTTGTTGTTGGAATATAAAAACTAATCGTCAATCATAGGCAAGTTTATTTCTGTTGGTTGAGTAAAATATGTAAGATATAAGTTTTTTTATATCTTTTTTGATTGTTACAGATAAAAAATTAATGACCAACTGATAAAGTTGTATGAAATAGATAGAGCAATATATATATATATAATGTAATATAACTTGAATTATTTCTATTTGACTTTATATTTTGATTGTGGAATTTCAGTTTATTAATTTCGTTTCCTTTTTGGCATTTTTAAAAGTAATCCGGGAAATATCCTTAATTCATGGACTTCTATTCTCAAGAAAAGTGAACAACATTAGCTAAAGTTGTGTATTTTTACAATTTTGAATGTTAGAAAGCTAATTGAACTTAAGCATGCTTATGGGACGGGTTATCAACAATTTTTACTTCCTTTTTACCTGATTTTTTTCTTCTTTTCCTTGCAGCTGGTAAATCACGGAGTTTCAAATACGACCCTTAGGAATATGGGGAATCAAGTTCAAAGATTTTTTGAGCTTCCTTTACATGAGAAGAAGCGAGGGGCACAGAGTGCAGGAAGTCTTGAAGGCTATGGCCAAGCATTTGTGACCTCTGAGGACCAAAAGCTGGAATGGAATGACATGATCTTCCTCAAATGCCTCCCTATTCAGAACAGAAAATTGGATTTGTGGCCACAAAACCCTCCTGAGTTTAGGTACACGAATACTAAATAGCTGAACTGAAGACCATGTTGATGCTAATAGTAATAGGTGTTAGAATATGGATAGATCAAATAATGCATAAACTTGGGACATTTAATCAGTTTATGACACCATCTGTTTAGACATGAAAATTATTCTGTGTAATAGCTCCACATTAATATACTGTGCTGGAGAGGATCCCTTAAATATTTTACCTGTTTCCTTTGTCTTACAATTTGTTTTAGGCAAGACATTCCAATTTCCAATATGAAACTTCTATTCTCATGTTTGTAAGTATGTCCTTTTGCATTTGGTGATCAGGGAAACACTAGAGAGATATTCTGAAGAGATAAGGGAAGTTACACTGTCAATTGTGAAGTTCATTACTACGTCTTTGGGGATTCAGGATACACAGATATCAGAAAGTTTCCAAGAAGGACTATATGATATAAGGATGAATTGCTACCCACCCTGTCCAGAGCCTGAAAGAGTTCTTGGAATTGCGCCCCATGCTGACAATTCTGGAATCACTCTCTTGCTTGACTGTGCTGATTTTCCAGGGTTGCAGTTCCTCAAAGATAAAAAATGGGTCAATGTTGATCCTATAGAAGGGGCCATTGTTGTAAACAGTGGCCAAATTATTGAGGTTTGTACTTGTGACTCATTAGGCAGCACATTCAATCCCTGATAGAGGATTGCAACTTTGTTACAGACCAATTAAATGGATAAAGCAATAACATTGTTGCATTATATTTGAGCAAGAATTGCCCTCACATTTTGTGATTTGGAAAATGAGATATACTTAAAAAGAAAAATTTACACTCTTATAAGAAATCATCTTTTGTATGACTTATAAGATAGTTACTGTAAAAGTCAATAATATTACCGTATATGACAGCTTGTGACGGGATGATAGTGTAAAAAATACTTTACATTATAGTGATACACTATTACTCAAAAATTAAAATAAAAACTTGAGTTTGATGTTGGTTGTTTTACCATTATGCAGGTGATGAGCAATGGGATATACAAAGCACCAGAGCACAGAGCTATAGTAAATAAGTTGAAGGAGAGGTTTTCAATAGTGACATTCTGCTATCCAAGCCCTCATATGGACATTGGACCTGCTGACAATCTGATAGGTGAAGGAAACGTAGCTGTATACAAGAAACTGACACATGCAGAGTATTTCAGCAAGTTTTTCAATAGGGACCTTGATGAATCGTTTATTGATAGTCTGAGAATGTGATCAATGATGTTATTTGTACATCATTTTCATTGTGCAATTCCTATATCATTTATTTTTTGGATAACATAATTGCAAACAGTTACTTTATTTTCCCAATCCAGAAAAGCGTAAAGATGTTGTAGTTTTGGTGTGCTAATAACAATTCGAGTCTGATTTATGTATTGTTCTAACAAACTTTAGGAAACAAAATTGTAGTTTTATTATAAAATTTAGATCATTTACTTATAATTTATCATTTTAAATTTATTTTAGATAATTTATATTTTGAATATTATTTTAAGTATTAGTTAATGTAATTTAAAGTATCAATTTGAATGCATTAGATGTAGAATCACATTATCACATCTCAATTTTCTTTTATAACAAGCAAGAAGGTTATATATATACTAGAATGGGTAGATGTGTGATGCACACGGATAAATTTTAGAGTATTTTTTTTATGAATTAAAAATTATATGAACATTATTACATTAATAAAAAAATATTTAATAAGAATATACTATGACTATAATATGAATTTAAATGTTAAAAATATGAATAATTAAATAATGGATAAATGTCATAAAAATTTATAAACATAAATTATTAATTAATTAATTAAA
>JAMLFT010012232.1:0-10547 GCA_026544285.1 Pachyrhizus erosus | reverse complement strand
AAGAATAACTTTTTAAAATGTACATATCAATATTAAATTTTCATATTAATATTTTCAAAATTATACTTTTATTCCGTAAAACAAACACATCCTCAATTACAATAAACTTAATGAATATGGGGGAAAACACTTGTTATCAATATTGATTAGTCTGTTACTATGTCTCAAAGGAAATTTTGTTAAAGAACGTGTTACTCAATGTCCAATTAAAAGCTAAGTTTTACAAGTTTTTTTTTATTTTTTACAGAAAAGTTTTTTAAGTTTTGAAAAAAAAAACAAAATTTATATGTTTTTAAATATATATTTTTATCTTATATCTAATTAACATACAGATAGAGTTTTTACTCTTTTATTTATAGAAAATAACAAATAATTTACAAATACTTAGTATTCCCATAACTTTACACTTGCACCTGTTTAAGGAATAACCACACACCTTTCATTTCAATAAATAAAAACAAAAAACTACTTCAGACGTGGACAATCCCAATTGTGAGATAAAATGACATTAATTCATGTGTTTTGTGCTTGATTCCTCTAGCTTTTTAATAGTAAAAATCATGCATACCACCATAAGTTATTACGAAAACCTGTAACACGTACTACTTTTATAATAGAACATCTTTATTTGTAAACTTTTTTCAACCGAAACATATTAAAATTTTCCATATATGAGGCATACGATTCCCATGCTATAATGTCTATCAAACATGATTGGGAGATACACTCTTCGTATAGAAGTTAAGGCTAAAACTCAATGATGTTATCTTGCACTCGTTTTCTTGTTTAATTTGGATATCAACATTCTCTATTAAACAAGAGAAAGTCAATCATGTGTTTTTTTTTCATAGATATTAGATAATCAATTTATATATGCATACTCATCATAATGCGCCTAAGCGCATTAATTTATCAAAACATTTAAAGAATCTAACAAATTAAATCAAATAATTCAAGAACAATTTACCATGATATTATGATATAATACAATGAAAACTTCTACAACAAAGGTAATACATATATTAATTGGCAATTTTTTTATGTAATGAAACAAAAAAAATGGTTGGGTTCTTGTTGATGGATGGTGATGCTTTATTATCATGCCATTAGTCAATTTCACTTATTTTCAATTTTGAGTAAGACGACTTTTCCTTTTTTCCTATTTTTTTTTATATTAAAAGAAAAGAAAAAAGTGGAGCCATCACCCCCACCCCCAACTGTCTTTTATTATAAAAGATAAAATCAGTTGATGATTTCTTAAATTTCTTGGATCCGCTCCTTTGGTATATATGAATTAAAATTATTAATATGATTTTTTAAGCATTTAATATTTGTTGTGCATGTCATTCATACAGTTACGAGCAAAATCCATAATCATGGCCAAATAATAATTAGAAGAAGATATAATTTGAGTAGCCAGGACCAAAAGTAGCACTACGCATAAACTATGATATAGACACGTACCTAGAAAGCAAGATAGCAAAGTAAACAAAAGGACCAAGATTTTAGACAAATTGTTGTAAAGTTAAAGAGCATAAATAAAAGTTGTAAGAAAAGTGTGTAAAAAAACTGAAAAAGACTATAGATTCTTGCTATCCAACCGCATCAATGAAAAAAATATAATGATAAAAGGGAAAACTCACTAATTTCTATTGGTGACGCTGGATATTCTTTAATAACAAAATTAAACGAAAAGCTAAGAGCCACTACAAAAAGAAGGTGGATATCCGTGATGTGTCCACTTTATTCACCATGAAAAAGACGAGGGTGTTTCCATGCATGACTCATCAACTAATTGCTAACAAGAATTGGAAAAATTAATTTGTTTCAAGTACAAGTCACTTTGCTCGTTTTTAAATAAAAAACAGTATTTTAATTCTAAGAAGAATTATAATTCTCAAAGAAATATCATTTGATTGCAAAGTTAAAAATCTTCATCTACATGTAATTTGGTTGTGTTTGGATTAGTGGAGTTGCTAATAAAATCTTAAAATAAGAATGCACATGTTATATTATATAGAGTAAATGGTCAAATTGGTTCCTGAATTTGTCAAGCGTTCTGAATTTAGTCCTAAAAAATTTAATAAAATTAAAGAAACGTTTCTCAAATTGTTCCTATTTACTCAACACTTGCATGAATTCTGATTTTGAGAAGTTTAACTTGTTGAGCTTTATTCACCATGAAAAAGTTGAACCCTATGGTGGGTTTAATTTAATAATCATGATCCTAATACCTCAAGTCAATAATCACAACTGATGTTTTAAGTTTTGCCATTTTTTTGTTTTGGTTTTAAGAATTTGATGCATGATTTGTGGAGGAGGTGGGGTGAGTGGTTGAAAGTATATAATTAGTTTAATTGAAACAAGGATTTGTTTTAATACACATGCAGATTGCATGCTTCCTTTTTTCACCTTCTATAAAATTGTCTCATTGTTGGTATTTGATTGATGAAGGTTTAAAACTTCTGTTGATAAAACAAGGAGTTGGAGATGAAATAGAGAAAAAAGTTGTAGGGCATGGGTATAGGGGAAGATGAAGAGGAGAAAATGGTTGTGGAGATACAAAACTGTAGTGTAGATCATCACACGTGCCATATTTGTGTCTCTGTTAAAGTTAACGGATGGGTGACGATGGGAGGACCAATTTAAGTGACAAATACCAAATTCAAGGACATTTTTTTTAATTTTATTAAATTTGAGGATTAAATTGAGAGTGCTTATTAGGTTCAGGGACCAATTTAACTATTTTCTCTATTATATACGATGACTAAATTAAACATGTTAACCATAAAATATTAAAGCTCGTAATTAGCATAATTTGTTTGTTGTTGTATAAAAAAAACACTTAATTTGTTTGTTCTACTTTTATGAATATTTGCTTAGTTTTATAAAGAGATTTAATTTCTAAACGAGGTTAAAGATTTAAAGGGTAAATTGTATTTTATCTCTTGTAGATTTAAGAACTCGTTCTCTCTTTATCTCTCTTTTGTTTCTAAATCTTAAAATTTAGATTAATATATAGATATTTTTATTATTAAAATAAACATATTATATAAAAATTAAAAAATGATTTAATTTAAAGTGTAGTTAATAAACTTAAAATTGTCATTAAATAAAACAAAAATAACAGACAAACAATTTACTGCTAAAAAAATTATGTAAGGAAGTAGAGAAAATATAAAATTTTCAAAGATAAGTTATAGTTTACCTCACTACCAAGAAAAATTATAGTTTACTATGTTAGGGGATAATTTTTTAAAAAAATTATAAAAGCGAGTAAGTTTTAAAAAATTACAAATATAAGTAAATGATTATTTAAAACACAAATTTATATTGAAAAATTGAATTTTAAAAGAAGACTTGTTATGTATGTCTTTTAGTTTAAATTACTAAAGTTGATCATATTTTAAAATACGACTTCTTAATATAAAATTGTGTTTGACAACATCATTTATTTATATTTGTAGAATTTTTTAAAAAACTTATTCATGTTTATAAACTTTTTAAAAAATATTCCATTTCCGTAAAAATCCCTTTGCCAAAGTTCAAAGTATAGTTGTGAAAAGTGATAACATCGAGTTGGTCAATTTGATCGAAGTATAATGTGTAGTAAACGATTTTATTTGAAGCTGTTAACCAAATGAAAACTGTGGGTAAAAATAAAATAATATGCGCTTCTTGTTTTGATTTTAATTGCATTGGGCCCAGCCCCGAAGAGGCCAAGACTACAAGGCCACGCGTTTCAAATTTAAACAACAACTTTTGATATAACAGCACAAATAATTTATTTTCCCCCCTTTAATTACCATGCTATGTATGTGTATGTATCAATTGACTTTATTTTTTATTCATCTTCATATGAGAACTTTGCTAACAATATATATGGAGTCTTTTATTTATTTTTTTCCATCACATTTCTTTTTCTCTTCAAGATTTTGTTTAAGAAATTGGGATATATTTTTCCTCAAATTAATGTAATGTTAAAGTAAAGAAATAATTTAATTGCAAAAACAAGTTAATTGAAGTAATTTAATTCTTAAGAAAAGTACCAACTAGTCCTTTGAAAAATAACAAACATGGAACACTTAATTTTTCAATAACTTTTCTTCTAAGTTTTAATACATAATTAGTTCTTTTAAAAGTAATATTTGTACCAATTTAGTCATTTAAAAATTAGCAGTAACTCAATTTTGATCTTAAAAAATAATAATTAAAATGGATGAAAGACTAAAATGTTTTATATTTGAAATCTTAAACATTATTTGACGAACTATTTTCTTCATAGACTAAACTTGCTAAGTAGTGTTTTTAGGGATTAAATTAAGTGTTTATTCTTGTTTTAAATGTATGTTCAAGTTCATCTCAATCAAAGATATTATAGTAAAATGTGTATCTTACTGCAAAAAGAAAGCAGACCCATAATCGACATTTACAACATAAATTGGAATAATCTTTTTTTACTGAAATAAAAAATATTTATAATTTAAATCAAACCACTTCTATATTTACTTTATTTCTTATATAACCATATATTATTTATGAATAAAATATATTTTTAATCTCTTAAATATTAAAAAAATCATTTTTAATTTTTATAAAAAAATAATAAATTTTTAGTCTTTGCATTTTAACACTGAGACACATGCTTTTAGTTCGTAAGGAAGAATTAAAATCACACAATTTATAATAAATATGTGGATATAAAACATATTAAATTTTTATAGAAATTATAAATAAATTTTGAAATATTTTAAGAAATAAAAATATATTTTATGTTTTCCTTGCCTTTTAACTTTTTATCATATTTATTTCTTATTATTTTCTTTTTAATTAACTATATTTTTATTTTTTAATTATTTTAATGAATATTCAAATTTCTTTAAATAATATCAAATATCATACACACATATTATGTATTTATAAATTAAAGTTAGAACAATATTTTATTAATTAAATTAAATTTTAAAATTGGTCAAAATCTAATGCCTAGAACAACAATAATTTTGTATTTAATTTGTAATCTTAATAGTAAAATAAAAAATATATATTTATACATTTATTTATAATTACTTATTGAAGAAAAATCAAAATATATTAGTATAATTTACATCAATTATTACATCATTAATAATTTTATATAAGACACATCAAATATATTATGTGATATATACATATGATATATCAAATAATTTTTTAATTAATATAAAATTTTGTACATATAATTTATATAAAAGAAATTTTTAATCTAATAATATATTTTAAAACAAAATTATTAATTTAAAAAATATTAAATAATAAAATAGTTATTATAAATCATATTAATATAATTTACATTAATGATTATATAATGAATAATTTTATATTAAATATGATTTATACGAATTTAATTTTTAAATTATAATTATATATTATGTTGTTTGTGTTAAAATGTAGTAAGAATTCAAGCAGTACAACAGAAAAAAAAAAAGTTATAATAATTCAAGTAACTTATGCTGGGGAAAAAGTTTCAGATTCGATAAAAAAAATCTTATTCAATTAATCCAAATTGTATATTACTCCATCTCATTATCTTACTTTTTCTTTTCTATTTATTTTCATTCACCTTTTGACATTCTACCTAACTAATTGTCTAAGGTTAAAACATAAACTTAAATTTGAAGTTTTGTCTTTACAACAGTAATCACTTCATATATTATCTTTTATTACATATAGGAGTTTGAGTAGAGACAACAAAGTAGTAAAAAGAAAAATCTAACACCATAAAAGTGTAGCCCTAGAATTAATGAATTTTACTTAATCTTCAATTTATTTTTATATTATCAATGGAACGACGACTGTGGAATCAGAAAACCATATGAAGCTTTTTGTTTTTCTTTTCCGAACAAACTATTACGTTTACTTAATTTGGAAATAGCTCTCTGGCGTGATGGTCTTATAAACAGCGAAAGGTCGTAAAAAAAAAAAAAAAACAAACACAAGGAGGAATATTTGACTAATTTGGTATAATGGTATTTGACTGCAAACTATAATCTCATAGCTAGCTACAAATACAAGAACACCTTATGATTTAAAATATAAAATGAAAAGGGAAAACATGAAGACCATATATTCCTTATGGAAACTATTGTTGTCTGGCCCCTCTTCTGGGGTCCCTCAGAATTTTTTTTTAAAAAAAAATAATAAAAAAGTGAATGAATTGAATAAAATTGGCAAAATTGAAGGGGACAGATAACCACTTTAATTTTAACTCCATGAGCATTTTGTCCACTTGCTCTTGTAGCCTTTACAGATTGTAAATGGTAATTTAACTGTATATTTCTTTTGAAAATAGAATAAAAACAGCATGTGCATGTGTGCCCCTGCCACTCCATCTTACTATAGCCACAGGACAAGTATGATGCATGTTTATTAAAATCTGAAATGCATTTAAGATGAAACCTTTTCAAATTAATAGAAGTAACTTGTTAAAAAATTTATAATTTTTTTCAAAATTTATCTTTTAAAGAGTTTAAGATCCAATAAAGAAAAAAAAAACTAAATATATAATCATAAACAATCATAATAAGTAGGATGAAGAGTCTTTTTTAAACAAAACAAAATATTTAATTCCTCTGGATAAATTAATTTGTGTATCAAATAACTGTTGTTATTGCTTTGTAGACATACGATTGTAAGGAATATTTCTGGTTGTTCACTGAAACTATTGTTTTTGTTTAGAAAATGAAGGTACCTAAAGGGTTTAAACTTATTTTTTAAAATTTATTTAAAAGTATTATTAATAAATAAAATAAGTTTAAAAACCTAAATTGGTGGTGCTGAAAGCTGCTGGTCCTAGAACAATAGCTGAGCCAAAAATGAGTAATGGTACTATAGCGGTTATTGCTACATGTAAATGTAAGCGACAAAACCATAAACCATTAGCTGCAAGTAACTCACTTTAAACTTGTGTGAGCTAATACTCCAAGGAATCTCTCTACAGTTCACATAACAATTCCAGCATCATTACTTGTATTTCTTTTTTATTATGTCAATTATCAATAATCAATTGTTTCTTAAAACATTACTTTTTATTATTATTATTATTAAATATCACTTTGATCTTTTTAAAATATAGAAATATTACTCTCGATATAATATAGAAAAATCATTCTTTCTAAATATGCATGAAAAAGAAAAGGAGTGCATTGCTTTAGACATCTAAAGATGAAATTGTTTTTATTTTTTCGTATTTCTTTTTTTATTATAAATGTTTATATTATTTTTTATATATATTTTTTCTTTTACTTTTTATACAATTAAGCAAGAGAAATATCTGCACTAAAGAGGAAAGAAATTTGTATCTTTTTTTTTTCTTTTATCTCATACCAGATAACTTAAATATTATTTTAATTTCTATTCATTTTCTTTCATTTTATTTCCTTTCACATTCATTCATAAAGCGAACGTGCATTTAATCTTTAAAAATATGTCATGTGTAATATTTGTCTTTCACAATAAATTATAATTTTTTAATCTTTTATTTATGAAAATAAAGATTATACAATTAAATTTCATAAAAAGTAACCAAAATGTGATATTTTTTAGAAATAAAAGGCAAACATCATCTTACTTATAAGAATTAAAATTATATTTAATTTTTTAAATTTTATTAGTAGTATTTTTTGATGTACTTATCAAATAGATGTTTTCTCTCTTTTTTAGCTTTGTCATCTTCCTTGACCTAATTAGTTTTTATCCTTTTCATACAACTTCACAAATCAAAATGAAATCAAGCCCCAATAACATTGTAGAGATTTATTTCACATGAAATTAATCCTAACAAGGACCAACACTAACTTTGTTGTTTGAATATTGAAGATCCAATAAATAATTTTTATTTTTTTTTTGTTTTGGCCATGGCATGCGTGTAACAAATTTCTTTACCCTCATTAGCTATTTTGTTGGAAAAACAAATACTTTTAGGTATTCTTTACCTTCATATTGAATATTCTCTTTAATTCTCCTTCATTGACACTTGTCTAAATCTCTCTCCTCAAATTCATCATGTGTTATCCTAGACTTTGTCACGCTAGTCTTGTGTCCAATTAAAAATCATAAAAAAGAGAAAGATATGTTGATTGAATTTGATTCACAAAAATCAATAATGATAATAATACAAAGAAGACTGATTTAAAATTATAAATAATAAAGTATGAAAACTAATAATGTAAAAAAAAAATTTTTTTTTTAATTTTTAATTATTATTTATTCAGTTAAAAACCTGCAATATCAAATAAACTTAAGTGAATAAAATGAATTAATCTCTCTTATTCATTGTTAAAATATTATATGTAATGATTATAAATAGTAATCTGCAAAGACCCACTTGTTTCATTTTAAAATCTACCTACATTGTTAATGTAAAAGTATTAATTAAAAATGGGCAAGATCAATTCACATCATATATCATACTTTTACAATTATATATCTTAATAATTTTTATGTATAATACAAAATCAATTAATCCATTTATTGAATCATTTAATATTATCTTTATAATTATATATATAACTTTCTCATAATTTGAATATTTGTTGTTTTATTATCTAATAATGAATATTTATTTATATTTTAAATAACATATTAATTGTTAAAATAAAATAGAATAATGAATATTAATTAATTTTTTATTCACATAAAATATTATACATTTAATTATTCTTTACAAAAAAATTTAATTCAATAGTTGAATTGGTGAATTTTTATTTTAGGGTTTAGGGTTTAATTTCTACAAAAAAAGTTATTAATTGGAATTAAGTACAAAAGTTTGATACTTGTATCAGTTTATTCTATCACATTTTTAGATTTAAGATAATTATTATAATTTTTTTTTTCTGTAAATAACAATTCAAAATAAAAAATAGTGCAATGTATTTTTTGGAAAAAATTTTGCTTGAAGTAATATTGGACATTGAATATAAATACCTCTTTCAATAATACTTTGATATTTGGTTTATCACGTTTTGGAAACTGGACTATTTTATATTATGTATTTGTAAACATATAATATTTAAAGGTAAAACATGTATGTATCTTATTTTTTATATTTTTTATTACATTTACTTAAATAACCCACCATTTACCTTTCTTCCATGAAAATAAGAATTTAATTAATTAAAAAAAACAAGAATTTTCATTGTTGATTATTTCTGGTTCATAGATTGTCTCGGTTGAAGGTGTTGGGTGATTTGTTCAATTCGAAAATTAAAATATCAAACGAGATTAGATTGACTTTATCATTTGTGAAGTTTGTTGAATTCTGTGTTATTTTTTCATAGTCTGACGTGAGAGGAAGTTTATTTCTCTTTGTACTTTGCTTGCACGTGTGCCGTGTGAACCACTTGGCTTTTATTTGTTTGAGTTTGATTATTTTAAAACATGAGAAAAATTCTGCATTCTTTTCTTTATTTATAATGGCATTCTTGTTTTCTTGAGATCATTGATGAAATTTTTGGAATGAGATTGTGAGAGGTGTGAAGGGGAAAAAAAATAATCTAAAGGAACTGCTTCTAATATTTTAGATATTTGGATGGGGTGGAAAATAAGAAGTGAGATTATTTAAGTGAATTTAATAATAAAAAATAGTAAAAAGTTACATTTAATAATTAAGAAAAATGTGTTTAACAATTTCATATTTAAAAATTAAGAGATGTTACTAACACACTTATTTAAATAAGTTTGACTTTTTTTTTAAGTTATAAAATCATGAATGAGATTTATTAAAAAATATTAAATTTATGTAATTTTGTATTTCTTAATTATTAATTCTTAATACTAATTTTTTAACACTTAATTTGGTGGTGATGAAAAAGTGTCGAGGAGTAGAGAAAAGTAAAGTGTACAGACTTCTTCATTTTTCACCGGTTTGATAACATCAAAATAGCTAGGGAGTTAAAAAAAAAAAAAAGAGATCCCCATAAATATTTTTTTAGCACAAAACTGTGAAGAAATGTGAAGAAAAAATCAATGATTAAGTTATATCACGATGCTTGTAACTCTTTTTCTTCTAATACATACTCAATTATATATATATATATATACACACACAGAAGTTGTTAATATACATATACTATTTTTCCAGATTGAGTGTATTGATAATTTATATTATAAAATTTATAAAAAAATAATATATTTTTTTAATAAATTTAATTTAAGAATGTTAAAATAATTTTTTTATTCAATCATGTATCTCTTTTCTAATTAGAATAAAATTTTTAATTTTTTTATTAATTTTTTTCATTTCTCATGTCTCATCATATTATAAATATATTATTAAAATTTATGTAAATTATAAAAATAAATATATATTAAAATTTATAATATTTATTTTAATTTCAGGTATATATTAAAACATTAAATTAATATAAAAATATTGATTTTGAATAATTTTTTTTCAAAAATAGTTGATGAATTATATGATTGATTTATATTTGTTTAAAATTAATAATAATTATTTAATTTCTAAAATAAATTTAAAAAACTAATTATTTCTCTAAAAACAATTTATA
>JAMLFT010012231.1:0-10547 GCA_026544285.1 Pachyrhizus erosus | reverse complement strand
ATATATATTAAAATTTATTATTAAATAAAATTTTAACTATTTACAAATTTATTATATATATATATATATAAAATAATAAACAAAAAGTTTTAGTATATTATTATTATCGTAAAAATAATTAATGTATAAAATATATTTTAAAATATAAAGTTGAACTATACATCAATAAAATAAAAAAGAATTGACAAATATATAAAGTAAATTTAAAATTTACTTTTGTGATGCATTTTTTGTTCTTTATAATTAAAATAATGTCTACGTTTTTAGTTTACGTCTATTATGTCTTATTTTAACTGAGAACTATATATATTTACCTATTGTCTATAGATATACCACTAAAAGTGTTATCCCTATTATACTGTCAATATTTCTGGCTCAAGCAGAAGAATGCATGTTATTAAGAATATAAGATAATTGATATCGTGTATTAATTTGAAAATTTTTGTTTTTAAGACAATGAATGACCATATAATATTAAAACAACAAAATCTTTGTTAATTATTAAGATAATTGGTATCATGTATTAAATTAAAAAAATTGATTCCCATTTTTAGTTATTTCTCATTTAATTGTGATCATAGTGACTGATTCATTTATTTATAGTCAATTATTATAAAACGCTTGTCATGCTCAAAGTTCTTTTTTAATTGATTTTAATCATTATCTATAATAATTACTAATAATATTTTCTCTAAAAAATATTTAATGACAATAATAAGCATCACACAATTTCTGTTACATAATCGTATAACACAATCTTGTAACATTAACAATAATAATTCATAATTATAAGCATTTAGTAAAATTGAGTTTTTATATTCTATTTTTTGTTTTTTTTTGTGAGTTACAAATCAGAAACAACCGAGAAACCTCTGGGGAAACAAATACTAGCCAGCAGTATTTGTTCTTAATTAAAGTATAAAAATGAATGAAGTAGGAACATCAAGGTGACAAAACTGAATATGAACTATGAAGACTTAAGTCATGCTTAGCTAAGAGAACGGAACTTGGTTGAGTTGTCTATAAACATGTCTCCAAACATTATTCTCTTCATAATAAATTCCGTGAATGGCTTCAACCAAATTAAAGCACAGATGAGTACATCAACAGCCTTTAGAGTTTAGACAGAAGGCTGATATATAGCACTGGAGAATCCGAGTAAATTATGAACAATGCCCATACCGTTTTTATTGGACAACAATGGAACAAATTCTCTCCTTGATTTCCACAAACACCATGGCGTAATTTCCATAGAAACATTCTAACTTTCTCTGAGCCTTTCCATTTAAACACAAAATTAAACGAAGTGCCATGTGGACTCTCCTAGTGTACATGCAACGTTTCATAAGCTGACCTTACCGAGAAGCAGTGACAGATCTAAAATTTTAAGTCTGAGGGACAATCAATTTAAAAAATAAAAATTATTATTATTATTAAAGAAAAGAAAAATTAAGAATAAAAAATTCAAATATATAAAATTAAGAAAGATAAAATATATACATTTAAAATATTTATATATAATTTTTAAAAAATAAAATAGTGCAAATGCACTCCTTTTCCATTACTAGATTTAACCCAAGTAATAACATCCTTCGAAGTTTGCTCTCATCAGAAGAGCTAGATTAACATCTCTAGCTTTCCTTAAAATGTTACTTAAAACAACATGAAGTTAAAATTAGTTGTGTTTATATTTCTAGATAATGGGATGGTCTTATTTTCCTTCTTAATTAAGAGATTTGATCGTTATGAATTCTATCAATATTACTCTGCTAATTACGGACTAACAGATATGGCATTTGTTTTCAGTTTATGGCTTAATTTAAAGACTTACTTTTTAAAAAAAGATTTAAGATTTATGAAAGTTTATAGGATAGTTACGTGTAATTTTTTTAATAAACTGTATTTTTAAATTTTTATCTATTCAAAAAATTAATGATATTAAATTAATTAATGAAAGATTTAAAAAATAAAAAAAATTATATCTAATTACAGTCAATTTTTTTGATAATATGAAAAATTAATAAACTAAATATTATTGTTAAGTTATTATTTAATAATATTTTTAAATTAGAAACTAAAAATAAAAAAACTTTAAATGATTAAAATCAAAACAAAATTTTTTAAAAGATTAAAAATTAAAATTGTTTATTTTTCAAAAATCAAAATATTATCTAGATCATTATTTAATTAGAAATAACTATTTTTTTAACAAATAACTTATTTTTTTTCATCCCACCGTAATCTTGATTGCAATATAATTAAGAAAAATATTAATAAAATTTTTAATTTATTTTTTAACATAGATAATTATGAAATTATGTGAGTGTCACTTTCTATTTGAGGAGTTAAACTAATAAAAAAAATATATGCGAATATATTAAAAGAATATTATTAACTCTAATAAGTGGTTAATTTAAGTAGTACATATTTAATTTTTTTTAAAAATAGTACATATTTGACTTTCTTTTTAAAAATTATTTCAGGTTATATGAAAAAAAAATCATTATAAGAATTGTCCTTATTACTTCTTTCCGTTCTATTTATAAAACCCAAAATAAAACTCGTTGTGTTTGTTTTTTTTATAACCTTCAATTCATTGTTTACTGTATTGATTTATTTTAAATTAAAATATTTTAAATTAAGATAGACAATTAATTAAGAGAGTAAAAGAGAATAATACTAATGATAAGAATAATTTTAAAAAATAGATTTAAGACAAATGTATTATTTTTAATTAGATTAATTATTTTTTAATTTTAATTAATGAGGTAACTGAGTTTTATAAATAAAATTGGAAAAATAATTATAAATATATTTCTTGCTCAAGCATAATAGTGCACATCTTTAAAATAAAACAAATAATTACTAACATATAAAAATTATATAAAATGGAGGTTTGCAACATTGTGGCTCTATTATTTCCTATCCAGAGAATACATAGTAAGCAGGATATATGATGATTATCGACAATGGATATCGGAGGAGATTGGGTTCAAATCGAATGAGTGGTCGCAAGCATAGCGCAAGTTCACAGAATCATCGATAGTGATAGGTTGACCATTCTTAACACTGCAAACATCGCCCGAGACTTTAAAAATTGAAGGGTCTATGCTTCTCACGGTTTTAAATTCAGTCCAATTTAATTTGACATTGCTTTGATCGCACAATGGACTGCATCTATTGATGATGATCACCGCAAACTCACTTGTGCCCTAATACGGTTTTCCTGTATCGTATTGGTGCACTTCAAGATTGCTCAGAGTGCATTGTGCCTCCCCTGCATGCACCAATTAATTCAATATCATTACAAACCAGTTATAAACTATTAGATCAAGTTCTGCATATTTATATAGAGATAATAGGAGTGGTTTTGAAAAATTAGAGTAATGGAAATGAGGAAATACAAATGCAAAATATCATATAATTGTTAATTTTGATCCTTAGCACCAAAATAAAATTACCTCTAATTGCAATGACAAGAAATATAGTGATCAGCGCTTTCAGGATGACAATGACAACCATTTCTATTGACACAAATACTTATTTCTCTAAACTATTTTAGAAGTTGGTGCTGTTATGGATGTCAGAGTTGGATACACCTTAAGTGTATTAAACACTTATAGATGTGAGCGGAAGTGCGTCCAAATTTATGTGAAGAATAACGAATAAAATAAAGTACTTGAATGCACACCAAATATTAACGTGAAAAATCCCTTTAAATGATAAGGGAAAAACTACAGTACGAACTCCGAAAATATCCATTATATTAAAATATAATTACAATATAGTGATTCCTAGTGAGATACTCTTCTACTGCAAGTGCAGTATTACAGAGCACTAGAGTTTTTCCAAAACCAAAATCTCTAGTGTATACTCACAACACTCTTGAAATTTTCTCTCACGCTCTATATATTTCTTTTTCACTAAAACACTTGGAATTGCTTCAAGTGTGGGATGAATAACACAAGGCCATAAGGCCTTTATTTATAAGCCTTCTTTGAGAAACCCAAAAACAAACTCACTAATGTGGGACTTTCAAAAATGCAAAACTAACAATTCTCCACCTTGACTTGCCTTGAGGTAAAAAAGGCAAGGCAAAACTAACAATTCTCCACCTTGACTTGCCTTGAGGAATAGTCTTTTAGCTCTGTAAATATTGATCAAGTTTAAGCAATGTTTAAACTTATCAATCAGCAATGCTTTTGTCATCATGTCTGCTAGATTCTTAGTTGTAACTATTTTTTGAACTACAACAGTGTCATTGCTGACATTTTCTCTAACAAAATGGAGTTGAATATCAATGTGCTTCATCCTTTCATGATATACTAAGTTTCTAACCAAATGAATTGCACTTTGACTATCACAATGTACAATTGGTACCTGTTGATTCAACCCAAAACTATCCAAAAGACCATGCACCCAGATGCTTTCTTTTATAGCCTCAGTCAATGCCATATACTCAGCTTCAGTTGTTGACAATGTCACTGTAGATTGCAATGCCACCTTCTAGCTAATAGTCCATCCAAAGACTGTAAAAATATAGCCTATCAATGACCTCCTTTTGTCTAAATCTCTTGCATAATTAGAATCTACATAGCCCACAACTCCACGATTCTTTTGTCCTTCAAACACCAAACAGACATCAATGGAACCTCTCAAATATCGCATGATCCATTTCACAGCTTCCTAGTGTACTCTTCCAAGCTTACTCATGAATCTACTTACTACACTTACAACATGTGAAAGATCAAGTTTAGTGCACACCACGACATACATAAGACTACCAACTACACTAGAATAAGGTATGTGAGACATCTGCTCCACCTCTTCCTCAGTTTTCGGGTCCTTTGAGGATAACTTAAAATGTGCGGCCAAGGGAGTACCAACTGGCTTGGACTGATCCATATTAAAACGTTGTAGCACCTTTATAATGTAGTTTTGCCGCAATACACATAATCTAACACAATGTCTTTCCCTATGAATCTCCATGCCCAGAATTTTCTTTGCTGCACCTAAGTCCTTTATCCCAAACTCCTTTCCCAATTGTGTTTTCAACATACTAATTTCAACCTTATTACGAGCTGCAATTAGCATATCATTTACATATAACAACAGATATATTTGAGAACCATATGGAAGCTCCTTAGAATAAATACAATTATCATATTGGTTTCTATTGTATCCATTACCAATCATAAATGCATCAAACCTTTTGTACCATTGTCTTGGGGTCTGCTTCAAGCTGTATAATGACTTCTTTAACAAGCAAACATGATCTTCCTTGTCAGGAATTATGAACCCCTCTAGTTGACTCATGTAGATTTGCTTCTCTAGCTCACCATGTAAGAATGTTGTCTTCACATCAAACTGTTCTAGCTCCAAGTCAAACATACTCACAATAGCTAATAGGATTTGGATAGAGCTATGCTTCACTACAGAAGAGAAAACTTCATGGAAATCAACACCTTACTTTTGAGTATAACCCTTAGCTACCAGTCTCGCCTTAAACCTTGGAGGTTCAATGCCAGAGATTCCTTCTTTCCTTTTGAAGACCCATTTGTAACCAACTACTCTTTTTCCCTTTGGAATTTGTACCAGTTCTCACGTCTGATTTTTTTTAAGAGATTCAATCTCCTCATTCATTGCTATCAGCCACTACTTTGACTCCTTGCTATCTATTGCATCATGGTAAGAACATGGTTCATCACCAACTGTATCGTCTATCATAGCCAAGGTAAAGGCTATAGGATCTGCATTTGATGAGTCAAGTGCACAAGCAACAGAATTCAGATATCTTTGAGGTTTCTGAATTTGTCACCTCTATCTGCCGGTAGCAATGCTATATGGCTCTGCTTCTCTAGTTTCTTCACCAGGTTCATCATGTTACTCTACTTCAGGTTGAGCACTCCCTGAAGTATTTGACTGATCTTCTTCTTCCTGCTTCATTTTCCCACAATCAATTTCCAGCTCCACCTGTTTCTCAGCACCATGATCTGTCACTACCTGATATATTTTAGATTCCTGCTTCTGATTTACCATTGCCATCTCATAAAAAATGACATCTCTGCTGACAATGATTTTGGGTGAACTTGTTTATTTTGTACACCACAATCTGTAGCCTTTCAGCACTCGTGCATACCCTAGAAATATACACTTTCTTGCCCTTGCCTCAAGTTTACCATCACTTACATGGGCATATGCAGGGCAACAAAATATCGTCAAATCAAACTAATTTACGGGTCGACCGGACCATACCTCTTGTGGAATCTTCAAATCAATTGAGTTAATGGAGATCTGTTTACCAGATATATAGTTGTATTGGCTATCTCAGCCCAAAATGTTTTGGGAAGTGCAGCGTTGATTCACATGCATCGTGCACGCTCCAAAAGTGTTATATTCATCCGTTTTGCAACTCCATTTCGCTGTGGTGTTCCAGGTATAATATGGTGCCTCACTATACCAGTCTTTCTGCAGAACTCTGTAATTACTGCAAAACTCTCTGTCATTGTCAGTTCTCAGTCTCTTGATTGATCGCCCAGTTTGCTTCTCGACCATGGCCTTCCACTATTTGAATTTGCCAATCACTTCATCCTTGTGCTTCAAGAAATAAATCCAGACTTTTCTAGAATAATCGTCTATCAAAGTAAGAAAGTAACGAGCTCCACCTAAAGAGTTAACAAGGGCTGGACCCCAAACATCTGAGTGGACATACTCCAATATCCCTTTGTTGATGTGTTTACCAGTGTTGAACTTCACTCATTTATGCTTTCCAAAGAGACAATTTTCACAGAAGTCGAGTTTATAGTTCTTTAAGCCTTTCAGTAGGCCTCTGCCAGTAAGTATGATCATTCCTTTCTCACTCATATGACCAACCCGCATGTGCCACAGTTGTGTAGCATCATCATCACTTCTTTTAAAGGATAGAATAGCAGCAATTCCATTAATTGTGCTTCCCAGCAATAGATAGACCCCTCCTTGCAACTTTCCTTTCATTACCACCATTGAGCCTTTAATCACCTTCAAATAATCACCCTCTCCATAGAACTTGTACCCTTGATTATCTAGGGTACTTGACGAGATTAGGTTCCTACTCAGTTCTGGTACATGCCATGCTTGAAATATCTTTTCAATACCATAATCCAATCTAACTCGCATCTTTCCTTCACCTACAATAGAAATTATTCTATTATCACCCAATATGACTTTTCCTTCCCAGATTTGATAGGAAGTAAACAAATCCTCTATTAGGTGTCATGTGAAAAGATGTGCCAGAATCTAGAATCCACTTGTTTCCCGAGTTACCAGTTGATACTGTCAAGGTAGAACTAGCATCACTATCATCAGAACTTTCTACTGTTACGTTAGCAAAATTTCTTGATTTCTCTTTCCTCTCTGGGCAATTTCTTCTAATATGCCCTGCCTGGTGACAATGAAAGCACTTCACAAACTTGTGTTTTCTTGACTTTGATCTCCTTTTGCTCTTGCTTTCTGATCCTCTTTCTTGACACAAATAACCCATCTACAGGATTATCAGTATTGGGTCCAGATACTAACTTCTGTTGTTCCTTTATCATCAATGCCTCTTTGAAATTTTTGAGTGTGATATCGGACCTACCATATAGTATGGTATCACATAAATTATCATAGAACGAAGGTAATGAAGTCAATAAGATTATAGCTCGATCAACATCGTCTACTTTTATTCCAATTGCTCCAACATCAGAAATCATCTTGTTGAAGTCATCTATGTGGTCTCGCATTGACTTATCTCCTGAATATTTGAACATGTACAGTTGCTTCCTTTGATAAAGCTTGTTGGACAAAGTCTTTATGGAATACTTTTCCTCCAAAGCTTTCCATAATGAATCAGTGGTCTTCTATTCTATAATCTCACGCAGTACATTGCCTGTCAGGCTAAGTTGTATTGTACTCCGTGCTTTGACCATCATCTCCTCCTTCTTTTCAGAAGATAATGTTTCTGACAACTTGCTTTCACCTTCCAATACCTTTGACAAGCCTTGCTAGTCTATCAATGCCTGCAGCTTCAACTTCCATAAACTAAAGTCAATGGATCTGTCAAACTTCTCCACTTCAAATTTTGGCACTGACATCCTGGATCAAAACACTGTATACTGGAATAGTATGTCGACTGTAAGCTGTGCACCAGGTAGATTCCTAGGAAAGAAAGGTGGACCACAATGGATCACTTAAATACCAAGTCTTTCCTTAGCCAAAACCTTTCCAAAGGAACACTCTCACAGTATTATACTGTCTTCCAGAATAATTCTTTTCTGATGTGGAAGATCAGACAATGCTGCAACCACATAGCATACTAAGAATTCAGTATCCAAAACCAAGTAGCTATGATACCACTTGTTATGGATGTTAGAGTTGGGTACACCCTAAGTGTATTAAACACTTATAGATGTGAGCGAAAGTGCGTCCAAATTTATGTGGAGAATAACGAATAAAATAAAGCACTTGAATGCACACCAAATATTAACGTGGAAAATCCCCTTAAATGATGAGGAAAAAATCACGGGACAAACTCCGAAAATATCCACTATATTAAAAGATAATTATAATATAGTAATCCCTAGTGAGACACTATTCTACTACAAGTAGAGTATTACAGAGCACTAGAGTTTCTTCAAAAACAAAATCTTCAGTGTATACTCACAACACTCTTGAAATTTTCTCTCACACTCTATTTTTCTTTCACTAAAACACTTGGAATTGCTTCAAGTGTGAGATGAATAACACAAGGCCATAAGACCTTTATTTATAAGCCTTCTTTGAGAAACCCAAAAACAAACCCACCGATGTGGGACTTTCAAAAAAACAAGGCAAAACTAATAGGTGCTATGCTGGTATATGCTATGGTATTTATAAGAATTAAGAAGGTAACTGTGCTATCCATTAATTTTTCTATGTTATATTTAATAAATATAGTATTTTAAAAAATTATAAATATTAAAAGTTATTCATTTAAATATATATTATGTATAATAAAAATTTAATACATATATTATATTTAATTAATATCATATTAATTAATTTTTTTTAATTTGAATAGTATTATGTTTTAATTTGACTACTATTATATATTTAATAAATATAATTCTTTTCAAATGAATCAAACTTAAACATCAAAAAATTTACAATAATTCACATATGCTTGCTCAATCAATTGAATTAAACCTTAATAAATATAATATAATATAATATTTGATATTGTTAGACAATCAATTTTTCTTATAATATATTAATTATAGTATTTATTAAATATAATTTGTAATTAACTTTTTTTTAATTATTTTAAATTCATGTTTTTATCTTTAAATGAGTTATTTTATTGTAGTATTAGTTTTGACTTGGTTAGATGTTGGGTTAATGTTGTATATGCTTCTGTGCAGTTAAGGCACATCTTGTGCTTTGGTTGTCTATCAATAATAGTTCATTTTCCTAGGACTAAAGAGACATTGGGTTAATGCTTTTATTATCCATTAATTATTTTAACTTCTAACTTTACAATTTATTATATGTAAAAAATTTATTATATGTAAAAAAATAAACGGATATCAAGGAAATGTATAATGATCAAACAGAAATAATTCAACTAATTCTCTTAATTCATTAATTTTTTTAATTTGTAATATTTGTGTTTTTATTATACATTAACTCTTTTAATTTTTAGATATTTAAACGGTATGTTTTAAAACTCTTTCATGATAAATTGTATATGCTAAAATTTTCTTGGTAATATTATATTTTTAGAATTAAATATATTTTTAGTTCTTAAAAAAATTATTAAATTAAATAATTTTTAAAATTTTAAAAATAAGTGAAATTAATCTCTCATAATAATTTTGTTAAGATTTTTGTTAATGTCTGCAGTAGAGACACCCGAAAAAAATCCATATTAAATGTTATGCTAGATCACAAATTTTTTTATTGAATATTTCACATTACTTTATTTTCTCATAAAAATTATAAAAAACTTAAGAAAATTAAATGATTTTTTTTTTTATTCTTTAACATTTGTTCAATATTAAAAAATTTAACAAGTATGTCAAGAAAATTATTATTAATACAATAAAATGTGTTTGGGATCCTAAAAATTTGGTCAAATTTACCTTAATTCTCACATTTTAAAATTTATTTGGTTTCTTAATGTTACTATAATCTTCTTTAATTAATTGAGATTTTATTTTTAATTATTTTTTATTCTGGATATGAAATTTTAATAAAAGGTATTTTTTAAAAAATCAGTTTTATATTTGATTAATAAATTTCAATGATATCAATTATCTTTTTTAATTAACACAAATATTAATTCGTTTTACTTATATTTAAGTTTGAATGAGTAATTATTAATGGGTGCCCCATTAATGATTTCAGCGCACACATAAAACTGAGGCTACTCACAGCAGTTTTGATCTATCATGAAAATCTCATTCTCGATATCCTCAGGCAATGCACTCACTCCATCATAAAATGGTTGTAATTTTATTATTTAAAATATTTTAAAATTTAACGTTTTCAAT
>JAMLFT010012230.1:0-10547 GCA_026544285.1 Pachyrhizus erosus | reverse complement strand
CACTCTTTAAATTTTTGTTATCTTACTAATGAAAAAATTTATTTTATTTCCTTTTTTTCTTTCCTAAACAATATACATTTATTAATAATTTCTTTTTTAAGAATTAGATTACTAGATAATTTTAAATCAAAGATAGACAGGGGATATGTTCTAGAAATATATATATATATATATATATTATCATAATATTAAAAATTTTGGGATGTTACAATTTTAATTAGGATAGGTCATATTTATCTATATCTTTTACCTTAATTTTCATTGAATATTAATTGTTTGATGCTTTTAGAACTTGTCATTGTATTTGCTTTATTTTTGTTTTAGTTTAATTACTTTTCAAGAGAGAGACTTAAAAAAAAAGTGAATACAAAAGGCTTGAAAATAGAGAAGATCACAAATGTGTGATTAGGATCACGACCCTATGACCAGATAGTAGAGCTAAAGCCTAAATTCAACAATATGAGAATATCACAAGCCCATAGCACTTATCATGGGAGCATGCACGTGACCAAATTTTCTATCTTTGTTATTTTTAAATTTTTTTGTAATTGGACATTATGAAAATTTGACCCATGACTTTAAATATATTTTTAAACTCTAATTTAGGGATCCTTCTTGATATTGAGACATTGACGACCTAAAACAAAAGCTTAGGATTCTTCTTTTACCTTCTTTCTTGATTCACATTTGATGTTTTTTCTCTTCCTTGTTTATGTTTTAGTGACTATGTGTGAGTAGTTATCCTAATTCTCAAATTAGGGTGTAGCCATTGACACTTGTTTATGTTAATTTAATTATTTGAAGTTTCTTTCAATCATGTTCTTTTAATTCTTCTCTTATTGATTTTATAAATGTTAGACGTTTTGCTACACTTCTTCCAAGGATCTTCATCATAATCTCCAATCCAAGCTTCAAAGACAAGAAATGATGGAGAAAAGAGATGGATTCACTACCTATTCCTAATAATAAGATAAGAAATTGTAGAAATCCGCCACAAAGCAATCTAGCTTTGACGAGGAAAAATAACTTCTTCCCTATAATTCTAGAGAGAAAATTTAGCTCTCACAATTTGAGGAAAATCTTAATTATCATTCAAATGAAGTTTTTGCTTCAATGTTGACTTAATGTCTTATATAGGCAACCAATATCACATGACATAAGCTATACAAGCCAAAGAGGTGACAAATTGGGCTCAAGACAAAGAAAGAAGGAACAACCAAGCCCACAAGGCAACATACAACCAAATCCTACAATCAAATGGGCCAAATACAAGCCCAAAACCAAAATACACTCAAAATAACAATCCTAACTATTATGACTCCAAAATACAAGGCCTAAACATGATTCCTTAACTACCAATGTCCAAAAACAAAGAAGAATAAGGACCTTTTGCTCTTGCTCCCTCTTTTTCTTCATCCTTACTTGATGCATGTTAACCTCTTTAGGTGAAAGAGGTTTCAAAGTCACCATTTGACCTTTATACCTAAAAGAATAAACGTTAGTAACACCATTAAACTCAATTTTCCTATCATATTTTCGTAGCCTACCTAACAAGATATGTGTTGCTTCCATAGGGACAACATCACAATATTCATCATCCATATATGTCCTAATGGAAAAAGCAAGCATGACTTGCTTATCTATTACTAATTCTCCCTTTTCACTAAATCATTGAAGTTTATATAGCTTTGGATGAGTAGTCATAGGTAGAGCATGTTTCTCTACTAATCTAGGCTAGCCACATTGATGTAGATACCACTATCAATGATGAGGGAACAAACATGCTCACTAACTATGCAATGAGTATGAAAAATGTTTTCACGTTGTGAATCATCACTTTGGCCACAAAGTGAATCAAGCATACGTCTAACGATCAATAAATCTCTCTCCTCATGTGAGTGAATTGCACACTTGCACCTTCACTAGAGGCGCCACTCTCATCAAAGGATGACTCACTGTTAATGCTCCCATTATCCTTAATTATCATTGCCCTCTTGTTAGGACATTGGGAGACTATGTGACCTTTTGCTAAACTCTTAAAGCATTTAATATCACTAGATTTAAGGGGAGAGAGGTTGTCTTTACTTACAACTTTGCCTTCTTTGGGCTTCAAATTAAAAGAAGAAGAAGAAGAAGAAGAAGAATTATCTAATCTAGTTATAACTTTCTCTTTCAAGGAAGACATGCCCTCCTTCTTCAAGTTTGACCTCCAACTTGAAGTCCCTTGATTCTTCTTGATCCCTTGTCTTCTCTTTAGTTGTTGTTCAACCTTCAAAGCCCTATGAAACAAATCATATAAATTAGTGTATGTTTGAGGTTCAACAACATCATGAATTTCTCTATTAAGTCCATTCAATAACCTTGCCATTGTAGCCTCTTGAGGCTCACCAATTTTAGCCCTAACTAAGCAAAGTTCTAACTTCTTAAAATATTTATCCACTCTTCTAGTTCCTTGATATAGTCTTTGAAGCCTATTATGCATGTCCTTCACATAACTAGAAGGAATGAATCTACCCCTCAATGTTCTCTTAAGGTCTTCCCAATTTCTCTCACCTACCCTTCTACCTCTTCTCACATCTTCTCGAAGTTGGTTCCACCAACTTAAGGCATATTTTTCAAAGGTTAGGGTGGCTAACTTCAATTGTTTTTTATCACTCAACACATGATAATTAAAAATTTAATTACATTTCATTTTCCATTCCAAATAAGATTCAACATTGGATGAATCTTCAAACTTAGGAAAATTCACCTTAGGATCCTCCTCCCTATCCTCTCTATGCCTCGGCCTATGTTCAAAAGGCTCCCTAACATCATCTTCTTCCCTTCCTTACCTTGGTCTATGCACACTAGGGTCTCTAGAATGTCTTTTCATCCTTCTAGGCCTTGGTCTAGGTCTCCTAGCATCACCATGATCCATATAATAATCATCACTCAAGTGGGAAGAAGAAGAAGCTCTATCATGCGTTCTAACCAAGTCATCTACCCTATGGTTCAAGTCTCTAGCATGTTTTTCACTTCTTTCAAATTTCTCATTTAATTTCCTTTCACTTTCCAATTGCAGTAGTTTCATATGTTTAATCATATTAGCCATTAACTTTGTTGATTTTGGAGATAGTGCATCACTATCACTCTTACTAGCCATGCCTACACAAGGGAATAAAGTTAGCAAAACAACAACTAATATAAGAGGAAGTTCTCACCACTTCTTAGTGTATGCACTCAACACTCATGTTTCAATCTTTAAATACTTTTTCTATGATGTAACTCTCTTACCTTTTACCTCTTCCTATTTCTCTCTTTGAAGTCTAAAAAGGAAGTCAACAATTCTCAAAATCAAAGAGTTACTTCATGAAATATGCCACGGATTCCAACCAATTCCAAGAGTTCCAAATTAAATACAAACTCAAATGTACAAAATCAAGATTCCACAAGAAGACAAGCAATAAAGTTAACAAGAAATGAAGGAAAACTCGAAGTGGAATAAGATGGAGACAAGTAAGTACAAAATTTAGAAACTCAAAAAATTTCCAAAAGGTAACATAAGAAAGAGTTAAGGAAACAACTCAATAAGCTCAAAAGCATGCACACAAATTGAAAGAATGGAGGAAGAAACTCAAAGCATGCACAATATTTTCAAGTACTCAAGGATTGCTCAAGAAAACATCAATACATGCTATACAAATTTTAAAGGAAATTAAAGTACAACAAGAAACTCAAAGCATGTTTTACCTTTAATTAAACCCTAAGAATGAATAAAAGGTGCAAAACACCAAAATATCAAACAAATTCAAGGAGAAAAACATGAAGAATTGCCTTGATTTTTGTGCAAAAGACCTCTATCCTAATGTAACAATGTTTCAAGCACCTAAATCTTCAATATAATGTTGGTTCATGTTTGTTTATCATCCAAACAGCAAACATACAAGTCCAAGGTGCAATAAACAAGTGAAGAAAGGAGCTATAATGGTGAAAATGAAATCAAATAATGAAGGATTGTTGTCTCGAGTTGTGTGTCTAGTTTACAATATTTTCTTTTCTTTTCTTTTCTTTTTAACTTGTAATAGCTAAAAACACAAGCTGGCCAAGAGCTTCAAGGAGCTTTTCTTTTCATTCTATTTTGAAATTTGAATGGAAACTTAAAGGCATAAAGATTCACCAAAATTTTGGATCAAAAGTTGAAGGCAAATTCAAAATTTCACCAAAATTTGAATTGAAATTTGGAGGCACATTCAAAATTTCATCCAAATTTGAATTGAGAATTTGGAGGCAAATTCAAATTTCACCAAAGTTTTTAGTGGAAAAATTCAAAAAAAACTCAAATTTTTTATGAAACTTGAAGAAGAAATTCAAATTTTAGAAGAAGATTGAGAAGAAGAATGATTCAAATTTTCAAGAATCGAATAAGAATGGATTTCACAATTTGAATACAAGACAACTCTAGAATATGCAAGATTTAACAAATAAAAACTTGGATCTAACAAGAAAACATCTAAGAATTAAGATCAAAAACTAAGAATACATGAAATTTGCAAGAACACATGATGAACACTTTTTAAACAAAATTTCTAGATCTAGAACAATCTAAACAAGTTGTTTTTTCATATATTTTTACATATTCATGATCCTTAAGAGGTGGAGAACAAAACCTTAGCAGGAATTCAGCAAGAAAACAAAGAAAAATTGAAAATCTAAGCTAGAGAAAGCTTCGACCACTTCACACCAATGGAGAAAAAGAAGGAACTCAAATTCAAGCAAGGAACTAACCTCTAGATGAAGATATCCAAGCTATAATTCATGTAGAATCCTTCAAGCGAGTGTTCGAACCAAAACCAAGACAAAATTTTCTTTAAAACCAACTCAACAATGGAGGAATCTCTTGGATCTAGTCTCAAATTCAAGGAAGGAGAAGGAAGAATACTTCGAACAAGCTAAGCATCATCACCTCAAGGAATATGTGACTCAAGCAAGAAAAGTGTGACTCAAACCAACTAGTGGAGCTTCCACTACTAACTACTCGAGCAAGTAAGGCATCCTACAAGCAAGAAAAGCATGACACAAGCAAGGAAAGCATGCATTTGTGGCGTGACAATAGATCTTGCATGAGTAAATGAGAATAAGCAAGAAACATGTGCTAAATTTCAAATGAACCAAGGAGAAGATGAATCAATGTAAACTAAACCAATTACAAGCTACTTCTCACACATTTAGCATGAATTTGACTTAGGAATTAAAGATCTAACTAGATTTGAAGCTTATTCAAAGATTAGATTGGTTCTTGATACCAAATGTTACATTTTTTCCAAGGATCTTCATCATAATATTCAATCCAAGCTTCAAAGACAAGAAGTGATGGAGAAAAGAGATGAACTTGCCACCTATTCCTAAGAATAAGATAAGAAATGGTAGAAATCTGCCACAAAGCAATCTATCTTTGATAAGGAAAAATGAATTCTTCCCTAGAATTTTAGAGAGAAAATCTAGCTCTCTCAATTGAAGAAAAATCTCAATTATCATTCAAATGAAAGTTGTTGACTCAATGTTGACTTGGTGTCTTATATAGGCAACCAAGCTCACATAGCACGAGCTATACAAGCAAAGAGGTGGTGAATTGGGCTCAAGACAAAGAAAGAAGGCTCAACCAAGTCCACAAGGCAACATACAACAAAATCCTACAATCTAATGGGTCAAGTACAAGCCCAAAGCCAAAATACACTCACAAAAACAATCCTAACTACTATGTCCCCAAAATACAAGATCTAAGCATGATTCTTAAACTACCAATGTTCAAAAACAAAGAGACCAATATTGTCATCAAGTCTCTTCTTCATAGATCTTGTCAAAAAACCTTGCAAGTTCCAATCTCCATCTTGAGAAGCTAGACATGTATCACATTTTGTCATCGTTTGCATGATTTTATATGCTTAGTAATAAACTAAAAGGTGAACTTTTACATTGGAACTATAATAGATGAACTTAGGTTTTTATTTACGAAAGTAGGAATAATCCTAGGTGGTAAAATGAATTAACAAAGAACATAAAAGATTTAATTGAATTGATTATCACGACAATAAAAATAAATTCAGTTAGATACATCCTCATTACTTAAAAGAGAATAAAAATTATCTCAAGATAATTTGTCATTAAAAGAGGATTAAGAAAACCTTAAATTATTAAATTATTTAAAGTAGAAGTCTTGGAGTGAAATCTCTGATCCTAGAATTATCTAAATCTAAATTTAATCTAAATTAAAGCTATTCGTTTTTATCTTCGTTCTTTAACATCTTTTGCCTTTATCTTATAAACTGATTTTCTAAATTTTCCTAAATCAAACTTAAATATTTTTTTAATTATCTTTATTTTTAATTTTAATTGAAATAGCTACTAAATTCAAAAATACAGTTCCTATATATTTGATATTATTATTTGAAAACGATGATACACTTGTAATTTTACCTTATCAATAGAACAAAACATAGAAAACAATGTCTTCAAAAACATCAGGGTATATCCAGAAAAACTTAGTCACCGCAATTGTTTCTTTCATGCTACGCCTTTCTTCCCCTTTGAGTCTCAAGCACTTCGCATCAAGAATAGCAACCTTCTGAATCTCCTTTACATTTTCTTCATTCAAAATGCAAACTTGAATAACATCTAATAGGCCATCCTCTTTCAAGCTAGATAGAAAGTGGAGACTTCTTTTCTCTTCAGGTCTGCCAAAAGAATAAGGTTTCTCCACTGTTAGCAGCTCTATAAGCACTGCCCCAAAGCTATAAACATAGTTTTCTCAGTTAATTGACTTGTTTGCATATACTCCGGGTCCAGATAATCAATAGTTCCTTGCACAATTGTGGCTAATTCAGTTTGATCAAGTGGAACCAATCTTGAAGCTCCAAACTCAGATACTTTAGCAGTGTAAGTGTCATGCAAGAGCAGTCTTGACATCTCTGTGGATAATGGCTACTGAGGCTTCTGAGTGCAAATATGACAAAGCTCCAGCTGCCTCTGCTGCTATCCTTATGCGGGTTTTCCAGGTTCCTTCATTTAACTTTCTTTTAGTAGAAAGTCAAAAAGGGTACCATTGTTAACAAATTCATAAACCAATAAAGGAACTTCTGTCTCTAAACAACATCCCAAGAGTTTTACCACATTCCTATGATTGATTTGTGATAGAACAATCACCTCGTTAGCAAATTGTTCACTTTGGTTTTGATCAACGATTTTGGACTTCTTGACAGCAACAACTCTTTTATCTGTAAGATTTCCTTTGAAAACAGTACGAAAACCTCCTCTGCCAATGATTGATTTCTCATCAAAGTTGTAGGTGGCTTTCTTTAGTTCTTCTGTTAAAATTTACATAAAGCAGGGGGACTTTTCTGTTGTAGAGGGTTTCTGTAACAAAATCAAACCACCATTCTGCTGAAAGTATAACAAATCCTACTGCTGCTCCTGCATTCAAAATATTGTGAATGGAATTCTGTAATGGTTCTTCGAGAAGAGGTACACGCAAGAAAAGTGTTTAACTGAAAGAACAAAACAATATAATAAAATAAGGAAAAGCGTTTTTGATTTATACAAAATATATGAAATCTGATTTTTATCTTTTCAAAATTTTTATTTCATTTTAATCCTTTAAAAATTAACAAACTGGATTGAACATAAATTTTGTCAAAGTTTTTAGAAAACAAATTAACAGTGATACATGTTAAAATATTGAATAAACATGTTAAATTTATTAACAAAATTAACATGTTGAATCAACAATTATATGATGATAAATTTTGAAAAAATAAAAATCATATTTCACATATTTTATAAAGATGAAAACAAAAGTTATCTATAAAGTAAAATAATTTGGAGGCATTTAGTTTCTTACCAATGATAACCATGACATGTATGTTACAACCTCCTTCCTTTCTCCCATTCCAGATTGCCACTTATGACAAAAACATGTGATTTCCGATTGTGTTGCGACAATTTTTATGACTTATACATGTATGTTTTTCTGTCATGCATTCATCAATAAGTGGCGTAACAGAAAAAATATATTGCCAAACAAAGCAATTATTGAAGTAATTAGTAATATTTCTTTTGTGTACATGTCAGTGATCATAAATGCTTTCCCACATCCTTTTATCCCAATCATTTTTGTGTACATTCCACTGGTCGTACGTATTGGCATATTGAGTTGGACGAGTTTTGAAAAATCATTTAATCTAATTATTTCAACTTTCTTAATCCAAGGTTTAAAATTTAAATTTGATATAGTTATCCGATTCAATCTAATATGGTTTGGCTTCAATTTATTTTTATTGTTATTTTGATATAAAGTATTAAATAAATAACAAGATATATAATAAACATAATAAAAAGTAAATTAAACTATCAAATATTTCATATATAAGTAATTTTATAGTTGATAGTAATAAAACTCTTTAAATATGTATTATTAAAAATAAATTTACACAATTTAATAACAATATATATATACTCAAATATTTAGTAGAAAATTATCTTTAATTAAATATATTTGTCATAAATAAGTATCAATTAAATGATAATTTTATAAATATATAATAAATAAAAATATAAATAAGAGTGATATCATAAAATTATAAATAAAAATGTATATTTATGTAGAAATTTGGTTTGAATTAGATTGAATTAATTTTTAAAATCAAATCTAAAATATGTATTTTTATTTTTTAATGTATTTAATTTTTTAAATTAATTTCTGAGTTTTTATTAGATTAAATTGATTTATAAAAACTTTTATATTTCGCTATCTTTTGCCAAATGCAGAGTAAAACAGGAACAATAATTAATCAATCAAGCTATAATTATAAAAATAGTAGTATATGATTGAAAACGTCAGTTATATCATGAATGATAAGAGTTCCCTATCATAAAAATAAAATAATTATGAGAGCTATATATATGTAAATTATTGTTTCGGGGAATAAATTTCCTGTACAGCATGATTACATTTGCATGATCAAGTAACCATAGTCAGTGCAATGACTATTATTATAAATGATATGATATGAAAAAAAAGAGAAATAAAAAAAATATGAATGTTAAATAAATGTTTTGAAAATTTGAGTGTCTAAATATCATATGTTTATTGTAATATTAGTTCGGTACGTCACTCAACTTGTGTTTGGTTTTGAGAAAAAAAATAAAAAAAAAAGTGAAATAAAATAAAAGGTTAGTGAAAAGTAAAATTATTTGATAAAAATGAAAGAGAATAAATAAAGAAAAAAATATTTAAATAAAAATTACTTAATAGGTAAAAAAGGGAAAAATAATTTAATATTAAATAAAATATATTATTGTTATTATTATAATTATTTTATGAGGAGAAATCAAATGACTCATTAAGATAGTTACTTTTCATTTTTATTAATCATTTTTTTAAAATTTAATAGTTAATATTAATTATTCATTATAATAATTAAATTTTAAGAAAACGAATGATGAATATAAAAATTAATTCTCTTAAATTTATTTAAGGAGTCATTTGATATTTGTAAACAAAGTTAAATCACTCTACTTTTAAACTTTTTACTTTTTTTTACATCTTTCACTTTCATACTTTACTCTTTCATTCCAAACAAACAAAAGCTCAGTTAGAAAAAAATATTTCTCACACTAAGTGTTGTTGAATTTGATGCATGAATAATATAGTAACGACAAATAATAAATCTAAAATATTTTAAAATTTGGATTAAAATTTAACTCCATCTTATAAAATTGACTTTTAAGATAAAAATTGTCTCATGCTTATGTGTTTTATTTTTTAACCATATCACTAGTCATTGTCAAATGATTATTCTTATAATATAAGTTTGTTCTAACTCAATCACAAAAGTTAGTTTATCATATATGAAAATTGTCTTTTATATACTCCTTCATGTCTAAATTTTTTGAGCTTGTTGTATAAACAATGTAATAGGTAAAGCTAGATTAACATAAAAAAAACTAGTTCGTAAAGTGAGAATTATCTCTACTCATATATTTTATTTTGACAATATTTCTAGTTAATGTGAGACTTAAATTTTTTTCAATAAATATTCTTTATTTATGGATAAATTAAATTATATACAAGAAAAAGAATGGTACTATTGTGATCTCAAATATAAGAAAAAAATTAACTTACACTAATTAAGAAAGTTAGTTAACCACATTTAATTGATCTAAACTCAATTTTAAACTATTCTCATTCTAACTTATACTTTATTGAAACTTTATTAGACATAAAAAGAATTATTGGAACTAATAATTTTAGAAAAATAATATTAAATAAGATAAAATTAGTTAAAATTTTCTTATATTTGACACCAACAGAAAGTGATTTTTTCTTATTGTCTCTAATTCTTATTATAAGATCCAAATTAAAAATATGGTTTGACCATTTTTATAACGTCTAATCTAAAATGTCTTACATAATAATTATTTTTTCATAAGATTTTTTTATTATAATTTATTAAAGTCTTTTTTTAGTTTATATAAAATTCAATTTTTGTATGACTCAATATTTTTTAATTTTT